>OY757927.1:94924332-95029332 GCA_963585895.1 Sepioteuthis lessoniana
TCGATATGGCCATCCCATAGAGTGACGTCAATCCAACAAATTTTTTCTTTCATATCCACTTGTTTGATGGTGTCCATTTTCAATATCCCCAAATATTTGTAGGTTTTCCTTTATCAAAGCAGTCTAATTTTTTCTCGATTTAATAGTTCCATTCCTTCTGTCTTGTATCGTTTCCCGCTTTTCATTATTTGTATGGCGCATTTTTCTATGCCAAATTTCATCCCTATGCCCTGACTCTATATTATCACTGCCTCTATAAGGGTTTCCAATTCTTTTTCGTTTTTTGGCAAATAGTTTGATGTCGTCCATGTACATTTGGAAATTTAGGTTTTCCTGCGATTTGGTAAGTTTATATCCACCTATGCATTTCTTCACTATGTGGTTGAGTGGTATCATCACGATAACAAATAATAACGGAGATAGCATATTTCCCTGGAAAATTCCTCTCTGGATTTTAACTTCAACTAAGCTTTTTCCTCCTGCTGTCAATTTCACTCTCTAGGTTTCCATGGTTTTCTCAATAAATATAATGACTTCGTAGGATATTTTGTACATTTTGAGACAGTGTATTATCCATCTCTAAGGGATAAGGTAAGCCTTTTTGTTGTCAGTTGAGGCCATAGTCAGATTTTTCGTCTGTTGTTGACGATGCGTTGATTAATATATAGTAATTCTCTTGTCCCTCTGGTTCCCTTGTGGTACCCTTTCTGTTCCCCGGGAAACAACCAGTGGCTTATAAATAAATAGTAAATCTCCTCCCTAATTTGTGCCGTTAATATTTTCAACATCATCGTTATGGGTCTATAGTTGTTTGGGCAGTTCTTTTTTTTGGGTCTTTCAGGGTCAGGGTGGACTTGCCTTTGGTCATCCATTCGGGTATATCTGTTTCTTGTAGACATGTATTCCTTTCGGTAGCCAGTCTGTCGTGGAATCTGTTAATGCCATCAAAGCCTGGAAGTTTCCAGTTTGGTATTTGCTTTAGTGTTGTTTGGAATTAATCGCGGTGTATTTCAACTTTAGGGCCTTCGAGTAACTACAACTCTTTTCCATGTTGTTAATCCATATGGCTTTTTTTTGTTACGATTTCTCTGTTCCCTTATTTTGCTCTAAAATCTCTGTGCCTATTCTGCATAGGGTTGTTGGTATGTCTTCGCCTATTCTTCCCCTACTTGCAGGTCGAATTTTTTTTAGTTATTCTGGAATATCCTGTTCTGTCTGTACTGTTTGGACGTATTATTATTATTATCATTATTTACATCCCAATTCACTTGTGTCATGATTTCAACGACACAAGGAACACTGCGTACCGGCAATAATGGCTCGCATTACTTAGTTGCTAAAGTAGCATCTTTGATTAATTGTTTCGTTTTCGAAACAAAAGACCTGTGTTCGAGTCCTTAACCATTTACTAATTGTCATTTTACTTTAGCAGACGTTTTTACGCGTTGTGAAACCGAATGAGTGGTGATAAAAATTTTAAAGAAACAACTAAAAACTAAAATAGATGAAAAAACATGGATGTTAAAAGTAATAATAATAATAATAATAATAATGATAAACATTGAAATATTTAGTTGGGGTAAAAGTTCTCTGTGTTCGAAAAAACGGTAGAAATGTTCTTTTAAAAATAAAAAAGCTGGAAACTTTTTCACAAATTTAATTGAAAAATTATCCCATCGTAGATTATCGAAGATTTATTGAAGTTGTATTTTTATGTCGTTTTCGTTTTATTTATAGGATTCTTTAGGTTGTATCTAGAAACATGGTAACTCGAATCAGTACATCTCGTTTGAGACCTGAAAGAGTTGTTGATTGATATTTATTCAACTCAGTTGATTTCTCTTTTTAATTAAATATCTTTTTTCTCTCAGTGGCCAAAAGTGGTCAGTGAGAACTTGAAACCAGCTCCTCAGGTTTCTGTTAGTCACTCAATCATTTCCCACAGGAGAAACCATCCCGTGACCTCAACCGATGAGAATGATGACCGACAGAAGAAGCAAAGGTCATTCACAGAGGATACTCTTGGAAAAACAAAATTGGTTTGAGGAGTCATCGTGGCGCAGACACTTCTATAAATCAGGGTCACATGCGTTCATCCTCGATCAATTTATATCTTTCTACGTGAAACATCATCGAGAACAAAGATGGTTGGTCTGGTAGATTCCTTGTCTCACAAAATTTATCAATCAAACTCAACGTTGTCGATTTACTAGAAAGTATAGACAGGGTAAATTTTACATTAAATTTGTCTCACATAATTTATATACAAAATGCATTCGCCCTTGGAAAATGAAATAACAGCAGACATAACTTAACGAAATGGAGGTTCGAATGAGGCTAGAGCATAACGTAAACATTTCAACAGCTAAATACTGTTGTAAGTTCTACTCTCTTATTCTTTGGGTTGCATTCTTAATGAAATACCTTGTATTTCGTGAATACTTCGTGGTAAAGTAAAAGCTTGAATATTTTTGTCTAAATATTTTCTATGTATCCTAATGTTGAAGACCATAGTTAGAGTTAAAAGACTGTTTTGCAAATATTTGAATGGTCAAAAAAACTATCCAAGAAGTAGCACACGGTGATTGAGAATATCATAAAAAGAATTAAAATAAAAAATAAAAAATAAAAGAGTAATAATTAAATGGAAGGTTAATTGCTTAAGTAAAGAATAAAATCATTCTACAAACCCTGAAAAAAAATGAAATGTGATTGTTGGATTTAGATTAAGTTAAAACTTAAAACTTTCACCTTTAAATTTTAAAGATTTACTTACTTTAATTCGGGTTACGAAATTTGCTTAAACTAAAAAAAAAAGTGATAAATACAAGAAGATTGGCAATAGGTAGCCGGGCAAAAATAAAAATTAGATCGACCCAATCCTCTTCTGAAAAAAGAAAAAAACAAAATCAAAATGCATTTCATACACTTAATTTTAAATGAAAATGTTGAAAATCTTAAATTGGCTGATGGAAGAAAGAGCAAATGATTTTTTTATAAAACCTCATCGCTCATCTTAATTAAAAAATAAAATAAATAAATAAAAGATACGTATCAATAAGGTCGTAAAAGTATTAACGCTAAAAGAATCTTGTCTTAAAAAAAAACTGAGCAGAAAATATCTTCGAAAGGAGGTTCAAATCTCTTGAATCAGCTTTCACATTTAATTCTTATTTCTACAAATATTCAACTTTCGGGAAAATAATGTTACTAAAAAGCGACTAAATTTATTATATTAAATCTTCTGTGTAAATCTTTAAATATATTGTACTATCGGAAAAAAAGAGAAACATGTAAAAAAAAAAGGTGGGGGGATGAAGGAAGCAAAAAGAAAGGCATTTAATCAACAATTCAATCCACAAAACCTTACCAAAATATTTAAAAGAGGAGTTCACTTTCTTAACTTAAAACTTTAAAAAAAATTCAAGGCTTAAGAATGAAACCCAATAAGCGTAAGTTCAGATATGTATACGTTCAGACATCGGTTTGTCACTGGATAACAGTTTCTGAGAGTGGAAAGTATAATACAAACCGCACAAGCGGGTAGCAATGAAAACCATAGGATACAGCATTGTTGATGTGAATTAAGGGAATTGGTCAAAAGACGAGACAAAGGTGCACTTCACTCGATCTACGGACTGGATTAAATAGTTCAGTCAAGAAACTACTGCTACTCATCAATAAAGGTGGCCTACGAAAGATTACAATGACTCTAATTTACGTATGTCCAAACTGCATCGCTCTTCACGCGGGTAAACAAATGGCACGCATTGCTGAGGTTGGAGCTCTGACTCAGTGTTCGAAAAATCTGCTTCTGAGCCCAAACCAAAAGCATTATCAACATTGAAACATTTAACGTTAGGACATTAAACACAGTAAACCAGTTATCTGAGCTAACAACGTCTGCAACCGATCATAATATAGACATCAAATCCTTACAAGAACATAAATTCTACCATAATGAACTTGTACAAAATATCATGATATCGGCATTGGGTAGACGTTTATCTCGGCATCTGTAAGGAAAAATTCCGTCAATGCCATCATAGGATGTATATGAATACTTTTCTGTCCTCGTGCTTTCAAATCACTAAATAGCATTGACAAAATCTAACGGGGAATGATGTATGCTTCATTAAATGGGAATCCTTGCATAATAATTGTTTTTTATTACAATCCAACCAGTTAAGAGCTGAAATTACATTAGACGCTCAAAATGGAGATGAACGTCCAATGTCATCTCTGTTCTTAATTGATCTGATATATATATATATATATATATATATATATATATATGAATAATTCTTTTAAATACCCTAACCGGTGGCAAAAGCTGCTTGATAGCGCCAGGAGTGGTAGTACCGCCTTGAGCTACGGAAACTGTGTTATCACCCCTGGTTGGAGGCTGATGAGGCCAGGGTATCGCAAGTGTTTTCACGCGTGTAATGATGAACATTACAATCCCACCAATGCCAATGATGAAACGGACGTCATCACATTCTACAATGTGTTATCTTCCCAAACACTACAATCTAATCATAGTTGGAAATATGAAAGCTCATATAGGCAAAGATGGAAAAACTCAATCCTGCTTATACAAGTCATCAAATAGAAATGGTGAATAACAGATTTTTTACTCGAGAACAGGCTTGTATGACTAAACACTAAATTCTAAAAAGAAAAAGAAGGGGAAATTATTGACATAAACCTTTCCAAATAACTTTAACGCACAGCCAAATATTCATAAACAAGAAATGAATAAATATCGATGTGAATTGTGAGGCATATTCCTTTTTTGAAGGTGTATTTACCAATCACAGAATAATCTCAGCAAAGATTCTCCTGAGTTTATGCAAACAGTTAAAGCTTCACTATATGACTGATCGTCATTCACAAAAAGTGATATTAGAAATCATTTTATTGTAACTGTAAGAAACAAATTTTATACTCTTCAGGAGACATCTGACCCATATTCTGAATGACTAATGGGAAAAATTTGTCACCGTCTATATAAAAGCAGCCATAGAGTGCATACCAACCAAACCAACAGCCAAATGCTGAGTTCCATGGGAATCAATAGCAGTTAGAGAAGACGAGATAACGTGAAAAAATATCCTTAATTAATATAAAAAAACCCAACTAATGCCAATGCAAAAAACTTGAGAGAATATATTCAACGGCAAATCAATAAAACCGGAAATTCGGTTGGAAGTTGACAATCGCGCATGGCAAACAGTAAATGAATTGAGCGGAAGGATAAGAACCTCGAGAGCAACCCCCACCCCGCCAAAAAAGAAAAAAATCCAAAAACAAACAAAAAAACCCCCAAAAAATAAAACAAACAAATAAAATACGCAAATAGAATAAAAAGCAAACAACCCTACCAAAAAGCTGCTAGCCAAGAAGAAAGACTTCAGAAATGGAAAGAATATTTCAAGATTCTGCTCGGAAATCGTCCTGAAGGCACTGATAAACCAATCAGAAAAAACAGTAATAGCCAACTAAACATCAAACAGTTTACAGAATAATTTAACACAGTACTAAAGAAATAACAAAAACAAAAACAAAAAAAAAAATGAAATAAAATAAATAAATAAAATAAAGTAGAAAAGCTTCTGGTATCAACGAAATGCCTTTTTAATTATGGAAGACATGAAATTTGACGGTGTATTTCTCCAATCATGCAATACTGTCTCTAAACAAAACACAATGTGGAAATGGGCAGGAGGCTGCTGTATTCTCCTCCTCGTCAAGAAAGGCAACCTATGAATCATTAAAAACTACATCGTCTATCTCTTACTGCTAGAGTTGCAAAGGTTATAATATCCCACATCTCAATAGTATCCAACATGAAATTGAGAAAATTCTTAGGAAAAGACTGACCGGTTTTCGAGGAAATCGATCCACAACTTCATTGACTCTGATCAAAGAAAATGTTTCCACAATAATAAAAAGTCAAGAAGCAGACGATATCCCATAGAAACTGAGAGGCGCAGACTATGCAAATGATCTAGCGCTTCTCCCAAATACAACAGCCCTCGCTGAATCCCTACTGCATAGTCTGGAGCAAGCAGCTGGAAGCATTGGCCTATATGTGAATGAAAATAAAACAGAGTTCACGTGTTTTAAACAAAATGGAGCCATCTCCATGGCAAGACTCAGAAATTAGTCGATCAGGTTACATACTTCAGTATCAATATCTCATCAACAGAAAATAATGTCAACATATATCTAGTGAGGGCGTGGACCACTATTGACAAGTGATCATTCATATGGAAAACTGATCCCTCCAATAAAATAAAACAGTATATTTTCCAAGCTGTACCTGTGTCCATTCTGCTATGTGGATACACGACATGGACGCTAACAAAACGCACGGAGAAAAAGCTTGATGGCAACTACTCAAGAATGATACATGCTCTTTTGAACCAATCCCGGAAACAACACTCAGCAAAACAACCGTTTTATGGCCACCCACCTCCCATCAAACAAACGACCTAAGTAAGACGAAGAAGACACGGGGGACACTGCTGGAAAATAAAGGTCGAACTCATAAGCGACGTTCCTCTAAGGACTCCTACATATGGACGTGCCAGTGTTGGCCGACTAGCAAAAACTTACATACATCTGCTATGTGCGGACACTGGATGCAGTCTAGAAGACCTGTCGGAAGCGATAGCTGACTAGATTGTTGACGAGAAAGAGTCAGAGAACTCCTTGTTTTCAGTGCCACTAGATGAAGATGATGTCTTCTGATTTTACACTAGAAAAAGTGTCGATGCTAAAAGAAACCTTCGCCCAAACGGAAACATAACTGACCTGAGAAGAAATTAAGACAATTATGAATTTTAATTTTTTTTTTTTTTTGAAAGAAATCTCATTCAGTTACTATTTCCTTTCAAATCACTCCAGGAATCCCAACGGAAACGAAGAGATATACTTAAAAACTTGCTAATTATCGCATTTGGAGAATAACCGGAAGTGTGTGTATTGAATTTCCGTTGCAGTTTCTTTTCTCGCGTTATGTCTGGCTAATTGACTTCCATAAAAAATGTTCAGCTCAAATTTAAACAACTTGAGTGACAACCACATTGAAAAAAAAGACCCCACTCCATTTGAAAACTTTTTGCTAAATTCGTCGTGAACGAAACTTTAATGAAATTGACTAAGAATTTATGAGACGAAGAAAAAACCTTTGGCAAGATTTTCAAAACTCGAGAACAAAAAAAAGTATTGTTTCCAATAAGTTTTAAAGGTGTATAATTCGGTTGTAGACATTTGTTTGTGAAAACTATAACTTTAAAAAATATGTCGGCCAACTTAAAAGTTAATTCTGTCATTGAATGGTTTTAGGAAAATTACATTTTAATCGTTTTTGTTTGAGAAATCTTCGTGATGTCATAGCGCTAAAATGCTGCAAGATCGTCGAATGCCAATTCGAACTCCAGTCATGTAATTACGTTCCCTTACGGACTAATACTCTTGGGAAAGGTAGGAACCTCTAGCTATGGATCAAATAGTACCCCTACTAAAAAGATGGCTTTGGCATTGAATAACCCAAGAAGGTTGACATGATATTAAAAACAAGGAAACCGAATGAACTTTGTTAAAAACATAATTTTGATTGCATTGTAATAACTATCATATCTACTTTAAAAAATGTCAAAATTAACGAATTTTGTTTATTGAGTCCAATATTGAAAATGGAAGAAAATAAGCAAAATTTTAAGTATAGTGTGCATTTTATAAGTAATATTCAGACCGAAAACTAGACTTGTGTAATCAATGGAGAAAGTGCTGTGAATGCTTAAATGTGTCAAAAGTGGTTCGTGAAATTTCTTGCCGTAGATTTTTCGGTAAATGATACTCTATGATTGTGTAGGGAGACAAGCTGGGGTTGGGAATAATCAAATAAAGACTTTGCTTGAATCGATGGGATATTTACCAACTACAAATATCCAGATCTGGCGATGGAAATTATTTTCATCAGATTGATATGAGGCTGCCACAAAAGCGGGGGAAAAATCTTGCAGAAACTTCCATATACAATTCAATATTTAAACAAAACAAAAATGTTTTTTTTTGTGTGACTTGCAATGAAAAGTAGATACTTGACAATATTTTGTGCCAAAGGTTTTAGAGAAAGTGAAATAGAAGAAAAATTGCTACACTTATATATGATAAGTTTTTACAAATTCTCTCGATATTTCATAATCAGATTATTATGAAATATAATTTTACTCATTGGAATGCAACAAAATGGACTTAGAGCAGTTGTCGAAATTTTTGGATTCGTTACCAAAATCTGACTCTAAAACAAAAAGATTACTGGACGTAAAAGTCCCAATGCTAAAAATAAATAATTCGGAGCTAAAAACAAACGAGACTCTTATTACACAAGTTATAAATTCTTTATTTAATAAAGTGTACAAAAAACAGACGACAGCTAAAACTGCATAAAAGTCCTTATGCAGGAAATTATTCATTAACAAAATATAAAACAAAGGTAACATTAGAAATATTAGCAAAAATTACATGTATCTTACATCCATGAACAAAACAAAATAAAGTTAACATTAAAGATAGTATTAAAAAAATTACATATCTCTTACTTCCCAGTAAGTAGCTGAAACCGGTTCCCTTTTTTTCTTTTTTTTTTCCTTGTAGGAAAAAGCTAAAAACTTCTTTTTTCTTTAGTTTCTGAACTCTTTTATTTTTTCTTTCTTTTCTTTTCTTTCGTTGTTTTCTGTGGGGAAAGATTGTAATTAAGTTGGAGACTGTAGCAGAAAGAAACTTGAATTTTTGTTTGGTGCGTAATTTAATTTGACCGTTAGAGTCGCCGAACATTTTCACCCAATCAGGATGACTTGTCCTATTCAGCCCGAACCACATTTCCTAGCAGCACCAAAAAATTGAAGAAAGCCCGCAAATCTCTCTCTCGCTCAGAAATCCTCAACGAGAACGGACGTCTTAACGTCTGTTCCTGAATAGCAGTAGCAGCTTCAACTATTATGAGAGCCATTCTAGTTTATGGATCCCTTGGGTCTATTCTTCTAGACCAAGGGATTCTAGATAAAAAACAAATTAGATGATACACTCTAACAACTTCCTACCTTCTTTCCTTAGTACGAGACCTCGCTGCATACCAGTGTAAACCCCTTTACTTCACGCTGCCATTAAAACCTTCATTTAAAACCGAACGACGTCTTCGTTCTTCTCCACCACCTTTATTTTCCATCAACATTTAGCAAGGGGATAACAACCAACGAAATACCAACACAACCAACGTAATACCAACATAACCAACTTAAACCTTAAACCAAAAACCCAGTAATAATAATGATAATAATAATAATAACGTTATCCCCATCGCTATAAGACTTCTTTAGTTTCTTTACTCTTTTTTTTTTTCTTACTTTCTTTTTCTTTAGTTTCTTCTTTCTGTTCGAAATCTACAGGTTCTTTCGACATGAATTATTCTGGTTTGTTTTTTCACAAAATAACTAGATAAACAATTTCCATGCAGCACATCTCAGAGACTTACCCATCTTTCTGCTTGACCATAAAAGTAATCTTCTACTCAAAAATCTCCTGGCCTGCATCTCTCAGAAACTTCGTGTCTTTGCTAAGCCATTCAAAATAAATTTCCACCATGAGCCATCTCCGGCACGTTTTCCCCTGCGATGTGTTATCGAGAAAAGAGAGCGAAATTTTACTTCTTTTTCCTACTTTCAAAAAAGAACCCTTGACTCTTCTCCCAACACAATAACAGCAGCAAACCCGCAGCGTTTCGGTTAATACGATGCCAATAAAAACAGCCCTGTCCTTTTCTGCCATTCTACATGTGGGTGAACAAAAAAAAAAAGAAAAAAAAAAAGCAAAACTTGACAATCCGTTATTCCGTAATTAGAATGGCAAACCGTTGCTCTTCCCTCAATGAATAAGCCCTTCTCCCCACCCAAATGTTTTACGCTGTTCTTTAGATAGATAAGTTTTTGAAGCATTCGACGTTCAACATTATCTAAAAGACAGCAGAAGATAATAAAACCAAACGCCAATTATGTTGATAAATAAAGTCGGAAATGACAAAAAGTATCTCTTTATTTCTACTTAAATCGATCAATTTCTCTCTTTTTTTTTTTTTCAGATAATCAGTTTTTGATTAGCAAGAAAAATACTTCCTTTTTATTTTTGCTTCAATTTTTAACGATCTGAAAATAATTTAAAATCTGTTGCATATTTTTCTCGTTTAATGAATCAATTTACCTTTTGAATTTCGATTTGTATTTTTTCTCGTGATTTTTTGTTTTCATTTTTTTCTGTCTTTTATATTCTAATTTCCTTTTTTTACTCGGTGGTAATATTTCGGAAAGGAGGAAATAATTCTATGAATCCTTTATTTAATTTTATGAAATGTTTAGAGGATGATGTAAAGAAACATCGAAAACTTTTATGCATATTTAGCTGAAGCGAATGTAGCAAACTTGCACAGAGGGAGTACAAGATTAGGAACGACTAGGTGGGAAAGGTGATCCATTATAAATTATGCTAGAGAGTAAATTTGGACAAAACTACCAAATGTTATATACCCAAACCAGAATCCTTCCTAGAAAATGATACCTATAAAATTCTCAGGGATTTTGAGATGCTAACGGATTTCCTAATCCCGACTAGAAGACCAAACCTTGGGTTGATTAACAACAATAACAACAAGAATAACAGAAAAATTGTCGTTAAGTGGATTTTGCCGTTCCAACAGACGACAGAGTGAAAATAAATGAAAGAGAAAAGATGAACAAACATTTGAACCTTGCCAGAGAACTAAAAAACAAACAAAACAACAAAACAACAACATACGGGTGACAGTGATACCAATAGTTATTGGTGTACTTAGAATAGTCCCCAAAGACTTGGAAAGAGGACTGGAACTCTTGAAAATAAAAGGAAGAAGCGACTGTTAAGACTACAGTATTGTGGACATTGGTCAAAATACAGAGAAGAGTTCTGGAGACCTGAGGAGACTTGCTGTCACTCAGACTCCGGTGAGAAGCCCTCACTAGCTGATGATTCCAAGGAATAAAATAATATTAATAAATGACAAAATATTATTGAATGTTTGCAAAACTTTCTAGTTCCTTCTTTGGGTGATGAGAGAGGGTCAGAAATATCCGTGCTGATAGCGCGACATGATGATGATGATGATGATGATGAGAAACTCACTAAGTGGTAGAAAACTTTTTAAAGTGTCGCTGGGAACTTTTGCACACATTTAATTGCAAAATTATCCATTCTTAGATTATCATTTATTCTTCGTGTTTTTTTTTTTCATTTAATTTATTGGATTCTTTCGGTTGTATCCTGAAACATGGTAACTAGAATCAGTAAATCTCGTTAGGGACCTGGAGGAGTTGTTGATTGACATTAATCCAGCTAGTACAGGCATAAAAAGCTGCTCCCCCCCACTAGACTCCACTTTCTAATTTATCCCACCCCCTCCACAATGGCCAAAAAGTGGTCAGTGAGAACTTGAAACCAGCTCCTCAGGTTTTTGTTGGCCACTCAATCACCAGGCATTTCCTACTGAAGAGACCATCCCATGACCCCGACCGACAAGGATGATGACCGACAGAAGAGGCAAAGGAAATTCACTGTCATCGCCACGGTCATTTATAGACGGTAGTCAAGACGAAAAAAGAATTGGTTTTTAGGAGTTACTAATTTATGGCCCTCCGGTTGAAAGGTACCCTCAATCTTTCTGTCACTGACATCGCCTTGGCCCCATTTTTGGCGACTTGATCCTCACCCTCGCACTTATTATGGCGGCTACTAGATGCTAACAGGTTTGTTTCACATAAGAATAATATACGAGGGAGAAAACGTTGAAAACTTGTTAGTTTAAGTAAATAAATAAAAACATTGAATCTCTGAAGAATTGATGGGAAGTCTCCGTGATGAGCAAAGCTGAACATTCGCATAGAGCGATAGTTTTTAATCTCATTATCATGCTCATTAATTAATTTGTATCGTGAGTTCGATCCTCAAACAACTCACCATTGCTGTAAAATTGGGTTTTACATTCCCAGTTGGGAGAATCCCCATGCGTAATGGCTAATTTTCTGGACAGTGGCTTCGAAGTAAGCAAGTCCGAACTTCTGTCTGGCTACTTCATTCCCTTTTGGACTTTTACACTTTAGAAAGATATGAATTCCTTTCTACTCCAAGCTAGAGGTTAAATAGCATCACTTCTGTTCTTCAACAATAATGTCTTTAGCATTAAATAACCCACACAAGTTGATACGTCATTAAACAAAAAACAAAACCAAAACCATAACAGTTTCCATTCATTGCACCAATCCTAACTAAAGTTATTTCTAGTTGGCTAGAAATCCCCCCAAATTGTTTTTAACTTCAGAAATAAAGATAATTTTTATTTTTATTTCAGTTTAAACAATTTCAAGATCAAAATTAACTACGAAAAATTCAAAATAACATGAATGAAATATACACTTCTGTATATGTCGAATATGAATGACTTCATTTTTCGGCAAAAAAATGACATCGACTTATACATGAGTAATAATACTGTGCAAACTCTGACTTAAAAGAATTCCAGAAATTAATGATTTCATCAATCTATGGTCGGCCGAATCATTTGTTCGAATGATACACGAATATATAAGACAAATGACAAAAACTGAATGATCAACGATTTATTTCATTTTTTTTTATTGCTCTAAAAATACGTTCATTTGAAACAAAGAATTTACTAATTTTCACTTTGTACTTCGATAAGATTAGAATGTAAATACAATAATTCTTTGTCAGGCCATTTAAAATTGGGATGATAATAAAAGTAACTCTGTAAAAACATTTTGTTGACTGTAAGCGTTTATGAAAACAAACAAGTATAATTACTTTTATCAATACATGGTAGACAGTGTAAATGAGGTGAGAGAAAGAAAAAGCACTTCGGGAGCTAATAATCTGTCAGTCAAGAAGAAAGACTTCCGAAGTGGGAAAAGCATTTCAAGAAGATATTTGGAAAATCTTCTAAAATCACCGAAAACTTATTCAAAAATCATTAATAGCTAACTAGACGTCAAACTAAGACTGTTTATGGTGGCAAACCCTGATGCAATATTTAAAAATCGGCTGGTTTCGACGAAATACTCCTTGAAGTTTGGAAGACAAAAAAAGTTGACGACATACTTCGGCTATGCAAGGCAGTGTTTAAACAAAATACAATAGAGTACCTGGACGAAAGATTTAATCGTTCCTTTTCTAAAAAAAGGTGACTTCAGAATCATTATGATATTCAGAAGCATAACGCCAAGCGCCAAGGTTAATAATAACCTAATTTTCAATTATATCCAATCCGAAATCAAGAAAATTCTTAGAAAAAATCAGAACGACTTTCGAAGAAATTGCTCCACAACTTCACTGATTTTGACTATCCGTCGAATCCTCAAAAGAGTACGGGTAAAATATCTGGACACTAAAATAACTTTTTGTACATTACAAATCGATTCAATAGAAGAAAGATAAAGTAGATACTACTAGCATATGGTATCCCCAAAGAAACTGTTACCGCTATAATGATATTTTACAAAAACACGAAGGCAATGTTTCGCTCACTTGATGGCAACACCGTCGCTTGAGTCTTGCAAGGAGATACATTAGAGCTATATTTATTTGTACTCTGCTGAGTCAACTTCTAACGTCAATAGATCTAACAAAAGAAAATGTTTCCACAATAATAAAAAGCCAAGAAGCAGACAATATCCAGCAAAAACTATGACAGCCGCAAACTATGCAGACGATCTAGCACTTCTCAAATACCTTACTGCATAACCTAGATTAAACACAGGGAGGTGTTCTGTCAATGCAAGTAAAAAGATTACATATGTTTTAAACAAGATGAAGCCATCCCCACTTTTAGTGGAAAAACTCTAAAATTAGTCGACCAGTTCACATGCCTCAGCAGCAATATCTCATCTACTGAAAGTGATGTCAACGTGCGTCTAATGAAGACATGGAATGCTGTTGATAGGTTATCGATCATATTGAAGTATGATCTATCCGATAAAATAAAACGAGATTTCTTTCACACTGTTATAAAATTGTATTTCTAACAAGGAATCAAACCGACCACATGCAGCACTTAATTGGGCCAGAGTGAAAAAGGGAGAAGTATTTCCAGACAATACGGCCTCAAAAAGCTACCTCCGGCAATTTGTCAAGAACTACTATAGGGCCCTCTTAGTACGAACTCGAGGACCAGACTATTAAGGTAGGAAAAAATTGCCAGCAGAAAGGTTTCGCCACTCGCTTCTTGAATAGCCGATAAGTGTTTCAAAAAGGCAAGAAGCTTCCCAAGAAATAAAACTAAAATTAGACGAAAGTCGACTACTGAAATTCTATGAAGTTAAACAACTCAAAGAAAATTCAACCTGAGAATTCTGCTGAAAAGATAACTTTACAGAAGACTCAATTGAAATTAAAAGAAAATTAAAAAGACTCAATCAAAATTAACTGAAAATTCAACCCGTGAACTCTGTTGAAAAAACCTTTCAGAAGACTCAAAATTAAATGAAAACTGAAACATTTCGACAAAACTAAAAAGAAAAAAATTCTCAGATTCAGAGAACTCTGTTTTTCCGGACACTCTCAGACAAGTTCCCACAAATTACACTAAAATTAGCAACACTCCATCTTTTTTTATCCCTTTCTTTCTTGTTTTTTTTTTTTTTGTATAAAATTCCCTTTTAAAAACTTTATTGTGTGTGTTATCTTTTCGAATCAGTATCCGAACTAGAAAGCTGCGGAACTTACTGTTTAAACTTACTGTATGACCTTACAGTTTAAACTTACCGTTTAAATTTACACGCTAAAGCCCCCCCCCAAAAAAAACATTACCCAGTTAAATACTAAATTTGGCTTTTGTGTCATTCTCTTCATATTAGATTTTACTCTAAATTCCTTTATATTGAATTTAATTCAAATCTCTTTTAAGTTCTTTTATATTGCAAATTATATTTTCTCTAATTTCTTTGACTGTAGTTGTGTCAATACTACAATATAAATGCACCCCACATGGACGCAAACGAAATACAAAGAGAAAAAGTGAGATGGGAAATACACAAGAATGCTGCGCACTGTCATGAACAGATCCTGGAAGCAATATACTACACAGCAATAGATGTACAGCCACTTGCTTCCCATCTAATAAACGAGGAAGACAAACAAGACATGCGGAGCATTGTTGGAGAAACAAGGATGAACATGTAAGTGAAATTATCTTATGGACTCCATCAAAGACATACATCAGCTTTGTGTGGACACCGGATGCAGTCTAGAAGACCCGCCAGGAACAATGAATGATAGAGAGAGAGAGGGGGGGAGGAAATCCGTGTTGTCAGCGTGACTTTATGAGGATCATGATTATCTCTATGCAACGAATATAAAAGACAAATCGAAACAGTATATTTGTCAAATTGTCAATATTTGAAAACCAAACAAGAAAATCGACTTGATTTTGTCACATTCATGTTTTTACCATCATTCTCAGAATTAAACAAACATTTGTAGAAAGATTTTCAGCAGAAATCTTCGTACATCTGTTTTGTTCATCTTTATCTTGACAGATTTATATATTTACTGATATTTATCGACGTGGGATGCTGATGTAGTTAAAAGAAATCTGTAAAAAAAATTACAAATCAAGTGACGACTATTTTTTTAAACCTAACATTGCATCCTCAATTTAAGACGTGTCTCCATGATTCACATTAGATATCGGATATGAAATCTTTTTGCTTAAAGATTTTATTGCGTGTCACTTTGGTGGTAACAAAACCAGCGGGTTTGACATTCTATTCCTGTAGATGGCTAAATGGCTATCCGTCGCGCTTGATACCTAGGACCCAACGTTCTAGACCATAAATCACCAGAACGGACCACAATTCTTTCGTTCAAAAATAAAGATAGACCTTTAAACGATAGTTAGTCTTGTCCTGTGTGTGTATTTTTTTTTTTTTTTTTTTTTAGATATCTAGGGGTGGAAAGAAGCAGAAGCAAAGACAATAATAATAATAATAATAATAATAATAATAATAATAATAATAATAATAATTACGATGTCATAAAATCCCAAACACAAAAAGAATATTGGCGATGATAGTTAAAGGTTTTGAGCATTTGGTAATTCCTTCGAAGATGATTTTATTTTCTTGGGACAAATGACACGACATTTTTTCGCGTAAGGGAGGGGTTGTTAAATTTGAGAAATGTTTTGATTTATTGCAATTTATATGTCTTGTATCTTTTGAAAGTTTCTCTTGAGTAATAAAAACTAATAGCGTCATTTTCTCCATTCAATATAATTTTGACATCGTTATCTTCAGTTTTTGTTAACAATGTTGATTTGCTTATAATAACACCGGCAATGGAACTTAATACAATAGAACTCTATATGAACACGTTATTACAAGTGAAGAATTTGCCCGTGTAACCCACCTGAGGTACTTCCCTTGTAATAAATCTCAGGCGAATCTATTTCACTTCTTTAGGGGTGTCCAACAGTCTTCATTTTGTTGCTGTTGTTTTTATCTCTCCCTTCTAGTCAATATATTTTGTACTCGTCTTTTCTGAAGTGGTATAATGGTTAGCAAGCTATACTAGCAAACCTTCACGAGTGAGTACGAGTCTCATTGGGTGCCCCATTCATACGGCTTTATGTCGCATTTAAACAAAAAGTTTTGTAAATTACTTCATGAATGAGCTCGAGTCTCATTGGGTTCCCCATCTTAACAAAAAGCTAATTAAATTACAAAAACGAAGAATTTTCATCATTCCATTTATTTTTAGGAGTATTGTCTTCATCCCAGTTCATACAACATTCCGACCGATTTATTATTCGACCTTCGTCAGGTGAATATGAGTCATGTTATTTTAGCTTGGACGTGATTGATTATTTCTGTTTATCTCAACATTTCATTTATCACAATTTTTTAAACAGAACAGAAGGGACGTAACTCTACTTGCAATGATGAAAATATCTGTAAACTTGGCAAATTCAAGAAAGTTAATACTTTTTCAGCTGTTTATCAAATATAAATTTCAAATAAAATATTCAGATTAATTTCCTGCCTACCCCGTCTTACTCTTCAATTCTATAATCAGGATAAAAAAAAAACTGTGTTTTATATATCTGCACCGGAAGGACAAGTTTGACACTCCATAATCAGAAGTCATGAAACAAATAAAAGGCAAAAAAAAAAAAAAAAACCATCAGATAACCTCCTCCGACGGAAGCAATGAAATTAAAATTAAAAAAATGCACGCGAGAACATTTCAAACAAAAGTAAATAACATTTTTTTCTTCAGATTTTCTTTTCACTTTCTTTTCGCATTATCAACAGAGATTACATGTTTTGGCTTCAAATAATTTTACACAAGCATCCTTTTCGGAAACACACACACACACACACGTATGTGTGTGTGTGTGCGTATGTGACGGTGTATCAATAAATCCGTACTCTGATTAAAATTGCCTCTTAATTAAGTGCATTTTATATTAAAAACTTCATATTTATTGTGTTAAATAAATACATATTGGATCGGTAGGCTGCAAACTTATGATCTACATGCATATTTATATGCATGTATAAGAGACTATCTATCTGTCTGTCTATCTATCTATCTATCTATCTATCTATCTATCTATGTTTGAGCTCTCATTTCAAAGTACGATATTTTCTTTGTTTTGTGTTTATTTGTTTGTTTCTTTCTTTGTTATCTATCTATCTATCTATCTATCTATCTATCTATTAATGAATGAGGGTCATTCAATATTTAAGGGTATCTATCTATCTATCTATCTATCAAAAAGAAAAATCCTTAAAAAAGAAAAAATTGATTGGTTGATTGGTTGGATTTATGTTATATCAATCATTATCGGTTATTTAATACCAAATCCTCTTTATACATCTAATATCTGTTTTGTAAACGCATGACATTTTTAAAAGTATCACGGTTCATTTGTTTACATCCAGTTAAATGGTTCTGATTTGTAACTCAATAATTTGTTGGTAATCTTATTTTTAAACGAGTTCGAGTTAATTTATTTGCCCACAAATATTACTATTGTTTGCTCTCAGTTAAGTGGTTGTTAGTATTCTAACACGAATCGTTCTATTTAGTATTAATCATTTGGTTGCATTAAATTAGATGGTTTTGTAGGATGGTATGCAAACGAGAGACCTGAAAAATAAAGCAAACCTCGAGGCTTCACATGCGATTTCCAAAGTATAACAATGGCGTCGCAGATAGGATGTCTGACCACACTCGACGATCCTGAGTATGTGGAAACGTGGATAAGATGCTTTGAGTCGCTGGCCAGGATGAAGAAACTAAGAGACAGACAAAACGAAGGGGAACAAATTACTGACGTGTTCCTCGCAACAGCTGGGTGCGAAGCAATCCAGAAAGTTTCAACGATCGCTTACCCACAAAAATCTAGAAGAGCTGACTTTCAAAAAACTTGGTGAGGTAATAAAAAGGAATATCAGACCAAAGAAAAGGTTTATCATCACGGAAAGAACAAAGTTTCTTGAAAAAAGACAGCATACCGACGAGTCTATTGTACAATTCGTACACCGATTGAAAGAAAGAGCAAGATATTGCAAATTTGAAAGTCTTTGCACCGGTGAAATGACCACAGAAGATGAATTGATCATGCTACGCTTGATAGAAGGTATGCACGACCCGGATTTGAAACATAAGATATTGGAAATGTTATATCAGCATATGGTTGCGAGAAAAGAACGAAACATAGTTGCAAAACGAAGAACACGAAGGCCAGTAAAAGATTTAACAATTGTATTGAAAACAAAGAAGTAAAAAGTTCAAATAACTGGGTTTGTATAAACGTATCGATATGGAATCAAAGAAAGTAAAAAAAAATGTCCTATGCTTAATAGTGGTAGGATTGTTAGACTTACGCGTACGTGGTCAATCAGATGTTACGAGAGCGTAGAGGAGAGGGGTGTTTGCTGATTTACGACTGAGTCGTCGCTTCCTTCAAAGCAAAAAAGGGCGATGCGTGGTTTTGAGTTTTGCCCCTCATCTCTCTCTCTCTCTCTCTCTCTCTCTCTCTCTCTCTCTCTCTCAGAGCTGGAGTTCTGGTCTGCGGGTGTCGTTTATCTTCTTTTTGATCAGGCTCCGCTATCGAGAAATTTGTCTTTTATAGCGTTTTTGTCTTTCAATTGGATCAAATTGGGTTTCTTTGTTTCTTTGTTTTTTACCGCGATGGTCACGGATTGGCCGAAAAATTACTTTTAATTATTTTTATTTTTTGACAAATTTCATCGACATTTCGCTTTGCGCTGATCCTATGTGCAGAAATCTCTTTTTCCATTTTGAAGAAAGTCTCAGCACCGATAACATCCGGTGAATGCTCTCACGGACGCTAGTTGGAATCATTATTTTGTGTGTACGATAAATTAGAAGAGATCTCTTTCGGTCATAGAACAGAAATGCTTCAAAGTGTTAATTTAACTGTAGAAATAAGTATAGAGTTCGTGCAGCAACTAGAATCAATAAAAAAGTATAACCAACAACCGAACGAAGCAGAAGCGTACAGCACAAACAAATACGAAATTCTATGCAAATACTGAGGCGAACAGCATGTCAGCGAAAAGTAATTGCCTAGCCTTCGGCAAGACATGCTCCATTTGCAAAAGAAAAAATCAGGCCCCGAAGGTGTGCAGATACAAAAAAAAAAACGTTCAGGAACTTAAAGACACGCAAGTGAACAGAGGAGGGGCTGAATTTTTCACGCTAAACACATCAACAAAAACTAGAGACAAGGTAAAAATAAATGGGAAATTTTTCCACATGCAAGTAGACACTGGCTCTGACATAACACTTATTCCAGTGAACTTTTGGCTGGATTTAGGAAAGCCGAGGCTTAAAAAGTCAGCCTTGCAACTAAAACAATTCGATGGCACCATAATCAAAACATTAGGTACCTTCGAAGTTACGTTTGAAACTAAGAATCGCTTTGAGATTTGCACCTATTACAGTCGTGGCATGTACTTAAGACTATGGACCCCCAGGCATAGATGTATTAAAAGTTGACACATCAAAATTAGTTAATTCTTTGGAGTCGGAGGAACAAGAAATAGGATTACTTAGGGGTTATAAAGCAAGCATTCGCTTGAAAGAGAACTATCATTCTAGACATATCCAAGCAAGACGATCACCCATACACGTTTTAACTATTGTAGTGTCAAAACTAAAAAATGATTTAGCAGGGTATTTTGGAAAAAAGGTCACTCATGGGGTAAGTGATTGGGCGTCATCAATAGTCGCCATTAAAAAGACCAATGGGGATAATAGACTATGCATTGACCACAAAATTGGCGTCAATCCCCAGATAAGCTCGGATTCGTTTCCCTTACCGAGTATTGAAATCGCCAGTCACGAAATGGCAAATATGAAACACTTTGCGAAAATCGATTTAAAGTCGGCCTACAACCAGATCGAAAGAGACGACAAATTTAAAGAAATTATCGCAATGAAGACACCCATGGGATTATTGACATGGTTTCGCTTGCCGTTTGGAATTAAAACTGTTAGTCATATTTTTTAAAGAGCCATCGAGAAAATATTATTTGGAAAAGTGGACAACATAATAATTTATCAAGACATGTGGACGCACTATGCAGGCTAAGATTTCAGAGTGAAAATGGAGAGGAACATGAAAATTCGGAGGATAGAATTATACAATGGGTGGAGACGGACGTACTATTTCGCAAAACACTCAACAGAGAAAACCAACAAGACCCGATACTAAGCGGAATACTTGAACACATAAGAAAGAATGTATGGAGTAACTGTACTATAGAGGAGAGACCTGTCAAAGAAGCACGACATAAATTAAGGGTAGAGAGGGACATTATATCTAGTGCAAACGGTATTGTGTCACCCCAAATTTTAAAGAAGGACGTAATTAAACGTGTGCGCTGCGATATTCATGGCGGAGTCGCTGCGACGCAAAGAGGATTGAGATTACAGGCTTGGTGGCCGGGGTATTGTAAAGATGTTGAGGAACACATAAGAAGATGCCCGAAATGTACTTAAACAAACCAAAATACATATGTGGCCCAAAGAGGGGGCGGCATGGACAAGGGTCCATATAGACCATGCACATATTCGAGACATTGGTTTATTCCTTCTCGGGTTGATCGTAAGTAATAAAGGTGAATGATAGGAAAGCTACTATTGTAAGACAAATTTTGAGAACAATATCTGCAAGAAATGGAGTACCTAAGACCATTGTCACAGACAACGCACCGGAATTCTGCGATGAAAGTTTAGTATCTTGGTTGAGGAAAATTGGGTTCATGCTATACAAGACACCCCCATACCACCCTCGGTCAAACGGCATAGCGGAAAGGATGGCCCAAACTGTAAAAATGGGTTTAAAAGCGTTTTCACCTTTCAGTTAGAATATTGAGGCATACATTCCGAATTTACTTTTAAGTTATCGAACGGTTCCTCATGCGGATAGAAAGCAAAACCCATCAGCATTAATGGGAAGACAGATTAGAGCTCCAATAACCATGTTATTTGCGACAGAAAAGAAAGTTTGGTATAAAAGAAATAAGGAGCCAGAGCCAGAGAGAGAGAGAGAGAGAGAGAGAGAGAGAGAGCGAAGTTCATTCTAGAAAAAGGAGAGAACACGGCTGTACTAGAAAAAAGGGGCAGCCAATATTTGCTCAGGATGATCCATTTAGAGCCAGGTTCGAACCTGAAGATATAGAAATGTCCGAGGAGGAACACGAGGAAACTGAGGAAGAAGAAAAGAAAACAGAACAAAACATGAAGGACAGCGGGAATGACGTAACAGATTTAGAACATGAAGATAGACCAAGGTCTCCATTAAAAAGGACAGAAGAACAAATGCGGAAGTGGTATAGACCTTCTAGAGTAGTTAGAAGAAGTGATAGACCAAATAAGGAGATGTAGTATGGTATGCAAATGAGACACTTGAATAAATGGAGTAAACTTCGGGCACTTAGTACCGGGAAATCACGAGGCTTGACACGCGATTTCCAAAGCTCAACAGGTTTCAAATATTGTTATGTAACACTAACAATTCTATTTAGGTACACATTTAAAGACTTTCAAGTATTGCCTATCAACACTAATAATTCTATTCCACATTACTCATTCGTTTGCATATTGTTAAATTCTTCCAGGTATTGACAAATCAATTAAGCACTAATTATTCTATTCAAAACTATTCATCGATTTGCACACAGTTAAATGGCTCCAAGCATTGCTATGTATCACTAACAATTCAATTAGACAGTCATTTGTTTACACTCAGTTAAATGGTCAAACAGTTCTATTTCTGACAATTCAATTTAACATAAACTATTTGTTTTCACTGAGTTTAAATGTCAAACTTTTCTATCTGACCAATAGATATCAGGTACTACCGCTCCGGGTCAGAGTGGATCTGGGAGTAAAGGCAATGAAAGGGTACTTCACATCCCCCAAAGCTCCATATCCCGAACCTTTACCATCAGATTGTTTAGTGTCATATCCAGGACACTCGTTGGTGGTGGTGGGGGGAATGTCTTACCGTGACCATCGAAATATAGAAGGTCTGTTCGATTGTGACGTGACGTCACAAAAGTAATCCACAGGGTTAGTGTAATCCTTATGTAATGTATTATTGTAAGAAAAAAATGATTTTATAGAAAACTTTAAGAAATACATTTCAAAAAGAAAGAAACAGGGTTGGATTTTATACAGAACTTTATTTGATATCAATTTTTAAACGAATAATTGATTCGAAATGCGACGTCAAGTAAATCAACTAAACATCATGTTACATTTCAGTAAATTTTCAAGACTGAAATTCGTTCATTTTATTTGTTACAAATTTGAAAACATTTTTTTAAAAATCATAATCAGCATTGTTTTAATTTGCAAGTTTTATTTTAATTTCAATAATTATGTACCATAGCCGGATACAGATATGCGAAACGTACATAGAATGTTCATAACATATATACATAGAACATCGGAATCCCGAAACACGAAAAACACTTACGACTTCTTAGTTCAGGTACGAAACTCTTTATTACCTTTGAGTTAAAAGGTTTTTCGACAAAAGGAGAGGCACAATCTTTCTCTGCTGGCTTTTCTATCTGCCCCCCCCCCAACACGTGTGGCGCCCGTAGCGCACAAATTCGTCTGACCTCAGCGAGCTCCGAAAGTCGACCCTTCCCGTTCGGAGTCTAGTTCTCAACTCTCACTTTTTTCAAAATCCCCAAAATCCTCCGCGCGCGCTTCCGGTGCATGACGTCATTCACATCTCCAGGTCAAATTTTCTGTTTTTTTATTTTTATTTTGACATCAGTGAACGACACATCCTCCCCGTGCGCGCGTCAACACCTGTGCTCAAGTTTGCACCTAACTAACCCATGTACTGAGCCAAAAGGTTCTCAGCCTAACTAAACCCAAGGGCAAGATATATAAAACGAAATCCCTCGGCCATTATATTACATTTATTCTGCAAAAGTTACAATATCGTTATTATTAAGTGATTATTATTCTTATATACTATATAGCAACAACTGAATTATGAATTCGAGAACTAACAAACAATAATTGTACAAATAAACACACAAATAACAAGTAAATTATAAGGTATAAATAAGAAAAAATAAAATGAAATACAAACAATTAAATAAATTTGATACAAACAATAAAGAGATTTAAAATTCAAATATAATACTTCGAGAGAAATAGGTTATAGATAGAAAATTTTAATTGTCTAAATTTCTGAGACGAAGCTTGATGATTTTATCAATAAGGGTTTTCGGACTATTTTCTTCATCTTTATTGTTATTTTTCAACGTTTCGGCCGATATGTCCTCCCGCCTTCTCCAGGTGTTTGTCAAACTCGGGAACCTACACAAAACTTCGAACTACGTCCTTTATTGAATCCACAGGGGTCACCTGTTCTGATTCCTTTAGCTATAACCGTGTACAAGTGTTAAGTATTCCTGTATTGTTTTTCGCCAGCTATCAGGATTGAACCTGCAAACTATGTGTCCAGCAGGACACATAGCGTAACGGTTAGTTATATGACATGTATGTGTGAATAATACCGTCCTTTTTTTACGGGTACTATATATATATACATATATACTCCAACATACAACTGTTAGCACTTGATCAAATAAACCTGAATTATCTTTTTTTTTTTGCTCAACTCTTTAGTCAAATTAAAATTTGATAAATAAGCGAGTTTAGTTTCATTTTTTTTCTGTGAAAAAAAAAAATGTCCATGAAAATGTAAACTTTTTAAAGTTTATGTCGAAACATGAAATTCTATTTTCTGGAAAAGAGATGTAGAAAAATTCTCTGATAAAGAGCTGAAATGATTTTTTTTTTTACATTTCAACACTTCAGACATTTCTCCTGCAATTCTTTATTTCTTTGGGAAGATGTTGCATTAATAAAAGGTATTTTTCGATTCTCTAATAAATTTCTGCGTCTGAGTCAAATTTCGTAGCGTTTTGACAAACGATGAGCAATTGCATAACACA
This sequence comes from Sepioteuthis lessoniana, assembly GCA_963585895.1. Classification (NCBI taxonomy): domain Eukaryota; kingdom Metazoa; phylum Mollusca; class Cephalopoda; order Myopsida; family Loliginidae; genus Sepioteuthis; species Sepioteuthis lessoniana. The sequence goes on from OY757927.1 coordinate 94,948,965, forward strand.
CACACACACACACACACACACACACACACACACACACACACACACACACACACACACACACACACACTAAATACTCGTGAATCACGTGAATTTCTAAGATTTAAACATTAGTCCAGAGGTCACACCATTCACGAGATAAAAACAAGGCCTAGTCTTGGCCAACTATTTACACACACTAAGTTTGAGCGAACTCCTGATATTCGACTAAAAGTTAGGTCTCAGAAAGTCACATGATACGCGAGTATATACGACAGAAGTGTCGAAATACAAGTAAAAAATTACAAAGTGATAGATAGATAGATAGATAGATAGATAGCGAGAGAGAGAGAGAGAGAGAGAGAGGGGGGGAATGTGAAAGTCGTCCAAATGATTTAAATCCCTATGAACCATACAATTCCTCTAATTTGATTCCACTCATTTGGAGCGACATCTGCTAATGATTTATAAGATTGCAAAAATTCCGTTGGAAAAAGAGAGAAAATGTCCCAGACACAAGTCCGATGGATTTGAGAGAGTTAAAGGAACTTTCTTTTTCACTTTGACTTTCCCCTGTCTCTGCTGAATTGGAACGTTGTAACCATGGTAACCCACTCTGCGAGCCGTGACTTCATTTTTCCGTCTCCACAAAAACATGTCCGCTTCGTACATAAATTAGAAAAGCATATCTGATTTTTTTTTGTCGGCAGGGTGAAGAAGGAAACACTTTAATGACCGCCACTTGTTTGTCTTTCTCTAAAAATGTTTTTCATTCATCACACACACACACACACACACACACACACACACACACACACACACACACACACACACACACACACACACACACACACGTTGATTTAGTTTCACGTGCTTACAAATATGCACATATGTATTCATACATATATACGCAACTATTATCGAGTTTTCTTCAAATGTAAGCAACCCTAAAGATTTTAAGCTGCATCTGTCGATCCGGGGTGGGGGGTTGTTATGGACCCCACCACCTGCTCGAGAAAAGTGAAAATAAGTCTGTATTATAATAATTTGAGTTTTGTGTGTTTATATGCAGAGAAAAATGGCACATCATAGCGAGATTTTTGTTTGAGCGATAGTGTTGAAATTACTCAAAGTAATTTTTAATCGAATTCGCCACAAAGGCTGTAATGTGTATCCTTCTTCACTCCAATCATTATAATTTCTCAAGAAATTTAACTATAAAATGTCCAATACAGAACACGTCTATTTATTTATTTATTTTTATCTAATTCTGAAATTAAGTTTAGAATGTAATTCAAAATTGAGCTTGATGACCGTCCTATGTAGCCTAAAAGAAACGATCAAGACAAAGAAATTTTATAGATAAAAAATCTAAATAATTTCAAGTCATCATAAATATACCTTAAAAACCAAATAACATTTGTTTTTCATTAACTGAATGTAAAATAGCATTTCAATTTCTTTTTGAATATTTTTATTTATCGATACGTTTTGAGTGAAATTTAATTATTGTTATTACCTTTTCTCCATTGTTTTTCTAAAAACCTACAATTCAAATATTAGTGAAGTTGGGTTTTTCAGCCGATTCAAATCAAACTCCTTGACCCAGAGTGCAAATAACTGTTTGGGTCATACCTCTGGGTCAATTCAATTCGGTTACTTTAGTTAATGGTTTATCAACCTATGTGGGTTATTTAATGCCAAAGCCATCCTTGTTGAAGGAGAGTAGTGATACTATTTATATTCAGGGGAATAGCGGGGTTAGTAATTTTACTAAGTGCATTAGTCCAAAAGTGAACATAGTACCTTGGCCAGGGTTCGAACTTGCTTACTTCGTGGCTCTAGCCCAACACTTTAGCTATTACACTACGGAGACTCCCTGTTCTTGTATGGCTCAAATAAATTTGTTTCAAAATTATTTGTATTAGATAGGATTGAATGAAAATTTTTTTCTTGGCTGGTAGTTATCAGTTTAGCTTTCGCAGTACTCTTCCTTCTGCTCACTTCGTTTACCGTCTGCCATGCAATCTTAGATTGTCTATCTTCATCTTAGTCTCTCTTATTCTTTTAGGTATACGTTAGTTAATTCATTTTGTGCCTTCTTAAGTTTCTGAGCATTGATATTGGTTCTGTCCCTACCCAGGGGAGACGATCGTATCGATACTGCTATATAGATGTATGGACGCTAACTAAACGTATGGAGAAAAACCTTGACGGCAATTACACAAGAATGTTGTGAGCTGTATTGAACAAGTCCTCGAGGTAACACCCCACAAAGCAGCAGCTGTACGGCCACCTACGAGCCATCATGAAAATAATAAAAGTTAAACGAATCAGACATACAGGACACTGCTGGAGAAGTTGGAACAAACTCATAAGTGACGTATTCCTGTGGACCCCTTCACATGGACGAGCAAAGGCAGGACAACCAGCTAGAACCTATATAAGACAGATTTGTGCTGATACAGGATGTAGCCTTGAAGACCTACCGGAACGCTATGGACGATAGAGAAGGGTGGCAAGAGAGGGTCAGCGAGATCCGTGCTGGCAGCGCGACATGACTATAATGATGTATGAAAAAAGTTGAACGTACAATGAATGCGATTCCCTAACCTATAAGCATCAAATAACCCTTGATGGAGTGGCACGTTGTTAAAATCAATCAATAAATTAATCAATAAACCAATCAATCAAAATTCTTGATTTGTTCCTGTTATCAGAATTTTGCGAATTTCCCCGAATCTCCAGAACTGAAGCCTCACCATCTTACCCTTCTGCAGTGATGCAGTCGGTGTATTCTACAATCCCAATCGACTGTGCTGAAGAAGAGAAGATAGTGAACCCTTAAAATACGTCTGATCGTGATGAGAGGGTAGTTATCTGAACAATGAGACGTGATCTATTTGAAACTTTCAAAATAACAAATGAAATTTCAAATTACGGTAGACATTTTTAAAATATTTCTCCTCCAAATGGAAATTTACAATCAAAGTAGATTTCAGAAACTAAGTTTATGAACCAACTCCACTTTTTTACAAATAGTCATATATTTTCGGAACAAATTGCTAAACCAGATGAAAAACAGCAATAACGTAAAAAAAACTAATGATTGGATTGAATGGTTTCAGAAAATAAATGGTAAGAAAAAGAATTTGAGAGGGCATATTTTGTAAATATCGGATGAATTACTTCACTGAATTTCATATGTATATAGTGTATATGTATTAATATGTATTTTGATATTGTATTAATAATGTCTATGTTCTGTGCAATGTTTTTTTTTTTTTTTTATTATAAAGGTTGATGTGGGAAGATGGTAAAAGGCAGAAAAGCCGACGGAGTCATAATACACAAAATATGATAATACAGATAAAATTCCATGGCTGATTTAAAGACTGTAACATGTTTCAAGTTGACAAAAAAGGTTATCAGAAGACTGCAATATCCATCACTGAAAATAATACACAAGCAAACAAAGACTGAAAATTGCAAGATTTCATCAAACGTTGAATGAACATTGGTCAGGTAGGGGTGGGGACAGGGCTCATCAGAAAAAAATCAAGATGGCCAATAGCATTGTTGGCTTGATTTATGATTATCAAAAGAAATCTTTTCAAATGGTGCAAGGGAAAGTGATGGTTCCATCATTTAGTTTACTGTAATGCACTGTTTTTATTCTCCTGTAGGTTGTTACTTCTTTATTACTAGAAGTGCGTTTCCATAAGGATATCTTGTCGACTCTCCAACAAAACTAAGTTATTTATCTCTTCAAATACCTGTGTGATGCTGACTATATGGATAAAACTATCCAAAAATTAGAGGTGAAGATTGAAAATATCTCAGGTTCAATCTATAGGTATGTTGCAATAACACCATCCAGGTGTTCACTGATACATGAGTCCACCATTGGAGAGCACTTGTTGAAAACAAAGTAAATAATTTAGAAGTGTTCTTTGTACTGTAAAGGGTTCGGATAAAGAAATACCTCAACATTTTGGCAGCTGTTGTGATTAATACATAACGTCCAACTCAGTGTAGGTAGAGAGAGATCAAACACAAATCAGAAATATTCGGAGAGTCATTGAGTTGATTTGGAATTCAAAGATTTTTTTCTTTTTGTCCCTTTCCATTTTTTAGAATCCTTTTCTTTTAAAATCCCATTCCCCAATACCAACGATTGACGTTTGAAGAAATGTTGGTCGAAAGTACGCTTAAGTTATGCATTCATTTTAATCGATTTTAATCGTTATCAAAACTATGTTCCCCATTTTTTCAACTCATTTTACCATCATGTTTTACAAGAAATCTTTCTCTCTCTCTCTCTCTCTCTCTATATATATATATATATACATATATGATTAACTCTGCCATCAATCTCGATGTATGAAGGATTAACAATTCTATCAAAAATGTAAGCCGTTAAACTATTTACACAGGTAAGAGTCTATCGTTAGCTGTCCATGCCTTTGCTAGTCGCGTGTTGATGTCTGTCTCGGTTGATGAGACATTGCTTTCTAGGGAAGTGAACTTGTCTACTAGTTTCAGAAAACTACCGTTTTGTGAGGAGATGTCGCCTCTTTGATAAAAGTACATGTATTCTGTCTTTTCTGCGTTGACATGGAGGCCTATGCCTGCAGCTGATCGTTCCAGACTATGTAGTAGGGTTTAGGCTTGCGCGAGTCCATTTGCCAGAAGCGCTATGTCATCAGCGTAGTCCGCCTCCGTAATTGTGCAGGGTAACTTCTGCTTCTTTCCTTTGTTAGCTTGAAACTGTTTTCTTTCATTCTATCAATAGATGTTCTAAGCATGTAGTCTAGACAGATGATAAAGAGGTATGGGGTTAATGTATCTCTTTGCAGCACACCTGCTACAAAGTCGAAGTAGTCTGTGTCTCCATCTGGAGAGCGAACTTTTACTTTGGTGTTTCTATAGAGCATCATTATGGCTGCGACGGTTTCTTTGGGTAGGCCGTAGGCGAGTAGTATTTGCTCCATATTTCCTCTGTGTACGGAGTCAAAGACATTGGCGAAGCCGACATAATATTGTTGCCTCTAAGCTTTTTGCACGTACACCTTCATGAATTCGACGGATAGTCAAAATTTGTGACGTCGTGGATCTATTTCTCCGAAAGCCATTTTGTTTCTTCCTAAGTATCTTCTCAATTTTGGGTTCTATGCAGTTGTGTAGTAGAGCATCGTATATCTTGGCCGCTATGGATGTATGGGTTATACCTTGGTAGTTCTTAGTTAATTCAAGGTCGCTTTTTTAGGGAAGGGGAGGATGCATCCTTTCATCCATCTGCCTGTTGTGTTTTGATTATATACGGCATTACAATGTCGGAGCCGTATACCGTCGAATTCCCTGGTCTTCCATACTTCTAGGGGCATTTCATCAAGCTTGGTTGCTTTTCTATTTTAAATTTTTTTATTACTGAGCCGAGTTTTTCTTGCGTAAATTGTCCTAGTTTGATGTCTAATTGTTTACTAATAATCCTCGTGATTGGTTCATGTGTAACTTTTGAGGAGTTTCCGAGTAAATTCTTGAAATGTTGTTTCCATAGTTGTATTTGTTCTTGTTGACTAGTAGCTTTCAGTTTAGCTTTCGCAGTGCTCTTCTTTCTACATTGTGGAATACACACACACACACACACACACACACACACACACACACACATATATATATATATATATATGGTAGAATATATATATATATATATATATATATATATAAATTTTGTTGTGGGTCCAAAGAGAGAATAAAAATGTTCTAAAATAGGAATGTTCTCTGACAAAAGCAACAAGCTGGAAGCATACACGTATGTAAGAACAAAATAAATAAATAGACAAATTAAAAAGATTCGGTTTACCGAGGTTCAATCTTAGGTCGAGTCATACTAAAAACTAAAAAAATGGTAAAAATCTCTTCGTGGACCTACCTATTTTAAAATATATATATATGTATATAAGTTGGCCGAACGCCCGGCGAGGGTGACCCGAAGGTGTAGGAGAGGGCGCTACTCCTTTCCCTGTATTGCTCCACTTACCCCTGATCAGTACCTTATGATGCTGAGTGTTAAGCAAGGTAGGATCATGTACCATTTTTTGAGTTTTTAGTATGACTCGACCTGAGATTGAACCTCGGTAAACCGAATCATTGGGCCGGTTATATATATATGTATATATATATATATATAGTGTGTGTGTGTATGTGTGTGTGTGTGTGTGTGTGTGTGTGCTTGTATGTGTGTGTGTGTGTGTGTGTGTGTGTGTGTGTGCGCTTCCTGGGATTTGAAATATGATCAGAAAGGAAACGAGCAGTGGTGAAAAATATTTCCTGTTGAATGTTGAAGTGGAGTTACTTTATGTTGAAATATTTGCTGTTTCAAGAATGTAACCTTGTGCAACAACTGGTACAGCTCATGAAAGCTCTCTTAATTGCCGCCATCTTGTATCTCTCTCTCTCTCTCTAACTCTCTCTCTCTCCCAACCTCTTTCTCTCTCTCTTTCTTCTTTACTCTCATTTTTTTTCGTTTTGTTCAGTTTTTGAAAAAAATCTTTATTTTTCTGAATTCTCACTTCTTTTCATCTTATTCACCAACTGATAGATTTCTTTCTTACTTTACTTCTCTTTCCATTAAGACTTTTCTTTTTCTTCATTTTTTGGTGGCTTTTTGTAATCTCTCTTCGGATTATCTCCCTTTGTTTCTCGTGGCCTCTTAATTTACAGCTTTTTTTTTTTTTACTTTCATCCCAACAATTTTTTTTTTTATAGATTTTTTGTTTTTGTTTTACTCAGTTTGGCACACAAAGTTCTGATTAGTTACAACACCAATTGTTGTTGTTTAGTCATTTCTCTCTCTCTCTCTCTCTCTCTCTCTCTCCTATATTTATAGTCATTTCTCTCTCTCTCTCTCTCTCTCTCTCCTATATTTATAGTCATTTCTCTCTCTCTCTCCTATATTTATAGTCATTTCTCTCTCTCTCTCTCTCTCTCCTATATTTATAGTCATTTCTCTCTCTCTCTCTCTCTCTCCTATATTTATAGTCATTTCTCTCTCTCTCTCTCTCTCTCTCTCTCTCTCTCTCTCTCTCTCTCCTATATTTATAGTCATTTCTCTCTCTCTCTCTCTCTCTCCTATATTTATAGATTGGAATTAAAACTGATTCTCTTGTTGTCCTTTAAAGTTAACCTCAAGTTCATTTTTGAATAATCATCATTTTATACTTTTATACAAATTTGTCAGAATTAAAAGACTTCATGTTTGTTTAATTCTTGATATTTACGAAACTTGGATTTGTACAACAGAAAAAAGAAAAAAAAATGGGTTGGAAAGTTGTACGAATCTTTCAAGTAGAAAGATTGTTACATAATTGGTGACGATAATGTAACGAATTATGCAGCTTACAAAATATTTGTTGTGTAAGTATTAATCTTTGTACAGTGTACGTATTTATTTTAACGTTCTTTTTTTCTTTGCGGATAAACCTTATTCATCATCATGAAATCTTTGGGCCGATAATTTTGTTTCATTTGTAGTATCAGACCGCTGTGGCTGCTACAAACGAGTGATGGGAATTTTAGTCTCTTTATAATCACCAGTTTTTTGGCGGTAAAATTGGGAAAAGTTCTTTCTGGAAACCATGACACACGTGGGTCTTTTTATTTCTAGATTTGGTGACACGTGTGTGAGGTATCATTACAAAGTCTTCAAAATAAACGTTCAAATTATATAGAGGCTTTTACTTATGGCTGACCATCAACCACAGGTTAAGAAATTGTAGCTGGCGTTTCTAAATAACTGCCCCTTTTGCTATTAAACTTTTTATATAGTTCAATTAATGTTTAATACTTCCATAAAAGTTTCAAATTTTTCCTCTCATTTTCAAACGTACATTGCTTTTTCGTATAAAAAAGTTAGTTTTTTTTTAAAAGAAGTGTCATCAAAGTTCTAAAAGTATTTTGTTATATATTCATTTATATACGTGAGTAAGGAAATCTGGACACAGTCAACGGCATTTGGTAATTCTGTTTCTACGCTATACTAACTCCGATATATTTGCTCTGTTACCGATATTGAGCACTCTTTATTCGTAGATATTACAAGCAACATTATTAATTTTAATATTCATCTCTCTCTCTCTCTCTCTCTATATATATATATATATATATATATATCTGTTCTCGTAGCAGTCAAATTCTTTCGGTCAGTTTGCCGAGAATACGGGATGAATTGGAAGGCAGCTGAATAAAGACAAAGAAACAACATTTTTTTCCGATAAAGGCGAGTTGCGGTAAAAAAAAAAGTTAAAATTCTTTATAATGCTTCATCTGAAAAGATTAAAAAAAAAAGAAATATATTTTAAACAATACTAATGTGTAAAGACAACAAATTTGGTATCGATTAATCGAATGACGAAGTAAAGGATGGGTTTATGGATGTGATTTAAGCTTCTGCAATACCAGTGATATTACGAGAAATAACTTGACAAAAAGAAATTTGAAAGTGAGTTTTACCTTAAACTTATCCTTTATTATTGTCTGATATGCACCATATTTCACTGCTGTAGAAATAATAACCCAAACCATTTACAGAAGGAAAACATACTAAAATAAAATAAAAACGAAAGAAAATTTATGTAAAAATTGATAATAATAATAATAATAATAATAATAATAATAATAATAATAATAATAACAACAAGTTTTTGCTATAAAGTGATGGTTACAAAATTCGTAGAACATTTGCAAAGTCAATGAGTTCGAACTTTATGGACATTCCTCCATGGTAGCCCTGTGTAAGGCTAATCTGGACTTATACTAAGAGTTTGCTTCATATTGCACAAGGCTATCAGGTGGGTTAAATTAATTGATTTTAACGGCATATAAATTCGTCTGGGGTTATTTTATTCCTAGAGATGAGGGATTCACGTCCATAGTATGTTCATATTCACATTTTTGTGTAGTTAATTCTCGAGAGTTTTGTGTGTGTGGGGGGCGATCTATCAGATAGGAATAATTTGAAAACAGATCTATTTGACCCATAGATTGGATACTAACAGGTACTATCACTCCGGGTTAAAATAGACCAGCGGGTAATGGCAATGAATAGGTACTCTACATTTCCCAGAGCTTCAGAGCTGTAATCTCACCATCAGATTCAGTTTAATGTCATGCTCCGGACACTCCTTTTTTGGTGAGGGAATTTTACTCCTCTGCTGAGGATACAGTCGGCGTATTTTCAATATGACACTCAACAGGACGAATAAAGTGAGGGTAATGAGCAAAAGTGGAGCTCATTACAAATTAGAAATGAAAAAAATTATAAGGTTACTTTAGTTCGGTTCAAGTCTATAAATTTGGGTTTCTAGCGAAGATCGAACCCTCTTCAGAGTAGTAATGATTTGCCTGATAATCTCGATAACTGTTGTCCTCTGTGGAGGTAACTAAATCTATAATAATCAGAGTTTGATCGAGCAGAAGATGGTTGAGATTATCCTCAGTTGAGATAGTCCCTAACAGTCTTCTGATTTTCAAATCGCGTGTTCAAAGAAAAAATCAACTCAGTTGACAGGGATTTCCTTTTCCCCCAGAAGCAGCAGTTGCCTCTTTGTTTTAAGAAGTAATAGTTGGTTTTATTGCTCGGTGCCTGAGGCGCACTTAAAGAGGATTGTCAACAGAATTGAGATATTTTTGGAACCAAGCCACCAAGAGGCTTGCTTTCTACTGAGCCTCCACTTTAAACCGACCTTGTGTCACATCTCAACACCGTGGGAATTTGGTAAAATACCGCTCAGTTTAGTGAGAGTCGGACATACCACACAGTGATAATACCTTCTTCTTCTTCTTCTTCTTCTTCTTCTTCTTCTTCTTCTTCTTCTTCTTCTTCTTCTTCTTCTTCTTCTATTTTCGCGCGGTAAAAATTGATTGATTAGGGAACCGCATCTGGTCTTAAATCAAAGAGACTCCTTTAATTTGTCGTTTCCGCTTTCATCTGATTGATGAGTGAACGCCTTATACTCAGCCCTTAAATATTCTGCCCCACCTATCTCTTCACTTGGCTGAACACGTGACCCCACAAAAACTGACATGGTTTTAATTTGATTTTTTCGAATAATCTTTGAATTTAGCGGTCTCCGAAACCCTTCTTCTTCTTCTTTTGAGAGAGAGAGAGAGAGAGAGAGAGAGAGAGAGAGAGAGAGGAAGTCACATGACCTATCACTTTTTTCGAATGACTGTTTTTAGCACGTGACTTTCCCTAAATGATAATCACCAAACCTGCCAATTAACGCGTTTATGTTTCAAGTTACAAACAGATTTTCATATGACCTCCAAAAGTTGAATAAAATAATATTCAGTATTTAACTAAAGGGATCATTTGAAAATATACATACGAACAATTAGCGCGCGCACACACACACACACACATGCACATACACATATACTAGCAGAAGTATTCGGTAATGTTTGGGGCTTGAGATAAGAGACAAAAATGTTTTAAGATAATTCTGTTATGTATTTCAGTAAGATTCTGTTTATGCAAATATATCAAATATATAAGATTTGGTTTGGTTTGGTTTTATGGCTCATCAACCATAGTAGTTTATTTAACGCCAAATCCTGTTTATACATATATATTAAATATATATAAATATATAAAATACATTAACAAAAACTTGATGATAATGGTCAATTCTCGCTGAAAGCACCGGTTACATTTAAATCGCCGAAGTTAAGCAGCGATAATCCGGTTCAATATTTAGATGGGTGACCACTTAAGCGACAACAGTTAAAATAAGCAACCTGAACCTATGTGTCATATCTAAGCGAACCTCCGTAAATAACAATAAGAACATTTCTATTGGACACAATAATAATCATTTTAGGCACGCACAATTTCTGATTAGTTTTTGTACCATATTTATTTTGTCTCCGTCTTTTGCAAAAATGAAAAGTGTATTTACGCGTGAACATCCAACAAAGAACTGACAATGTCAATAATTTATAAAAACAGTTAGAATAATAAAAAAAATTATATTGCCGAAATCATATCAGTAAATGTTTTTTTTACCTATCCTAACAACATTTTGGAATTCTGTAGCGAATGGGAAATATAGACCAGTAAACTGAACGTTGTATAAAATTCGACTATAGTTGCCCACGGCACTGAGGTAGGAATTTGAATAGAATCAAACACTTCAGTGAAAGTGTTTAGGAAAGAGAACATTCATGAACAGGTAGATTACAGAATCTTCCTTCTTACTTCATTCACACACACACGCGCGCGCGCATACACATATATGTGTGTGTGTATATGTGAGTATATATATATATATATATATACACACACACACTTAAACTTATATATGTGTGCGTGTATGTATGTGTGTATATATATATATATATATATGATTAAATAAAGTAAGTGGAAAGACTGTGTTGCTGTAATCTATCTGATAATGAACGTTTTCTTTCCCAAACACTTTCACTGAAATGTGTGATTCTATTCAAATTATATATATATATATATATATATATGTGTGTGTGTGTGTGTGTGTGTGTGTGTTCTCATGACCATGTGTACCAGGTTATCAAACAAGTCTTTGGTTGTGACCCAAATATAAATGTAAACAATATAAGTAATTACACACATAAGCCGATATATATAATACTTTTATACGTATAACGTTGCGTATATACAGTGTTCTTTTCATCTAGGAGACACCTCGATTAGGCTGTCAACTAATGCAAATATTAACCAGGCAAGCTGAGAATAAAGGACGTAACTCTCAATTTCTGGTGCCTGGTACATCACTAGAGTCAATATTGCATCAAACACGGGTGCCTTCACGGTCTTTTTGAGAGACACACCAACAGATGACAGAATCCCCGGACATGGCAGCGTTTGAAGGAAAACGAATCCTTTGACATTTCCAGTGAATTTGGAAGGGTTGGATCCTTGGTTGTCATGTGTCGCCAGCAAGAGGTTTAGGCAAAAGGAGAAGTCTGATATCAAATGTCAGGTGGTAATAGTTATTATAAGTGGACTTTATGGAGATTGAAAGATATGAACAGACTGGGATAAATTAATCGATTGATATATAGATAGAAATTAACAGTTTGAGAGAGATTAAAATGAACAGACTGGGATAAACAAATCAGTTGGCACAAACTGAGATAGATAAATTGATAGATATGAACAATTTGAGAGAGATTTTAACAGATTGAGATAGATAGATAGGTAGTAATGGACAGTTTGAGATAGATATGAACAGACAGGGGGAGATAGATAGATAGATAGATAGATACTTACACACTCACACACACTCACATATATATTTCTTTTCGTAGGTCCAACGAGAGAAAAGTAAATATTATAAAAGGAATTGGTCCGCAAGTGAATTTGGTTGTTTAGATTTTTATTTTCTATAACTTTGCTATACACGTGTTTTAAACTTCATAGTTGTTTTCAGGAGCGATCTTTTTGGCTTTTATATTGGCAATTATTTTGATAGGGTTGTGATATTTTAAGAATCTCAACAATACCTATATTTAAAAAATCATCACCCCCAAAACTGCATAAAATCCATCCCTTGCGCCTTAGCACGTAGAAAAGGCGCCGCAGTCACTAACTAAAACCTCAGACAAACTCGTCTTGAATTATGCGCAACCTTCTACAAGAGGGGATGTACTACTACATTAATAAATAAGGGAATCGAATTAGCAGAAAAATACCATTAAAAGATCTACAAACTCCCCGAAAAATGTAGCAACAAAGAATCCCTTGTATATGTCTTTACATACAACAAGAACAACTCAGAACTATTCACAGAAATAACAAAAAAATCTCGACCAACATAAAAATAATGAATGAATCAAAAGCATACAAAACACAGCAAAAAACATTAAAAGCAAGAAACAGCAAAAAAAAAAAAAAAAAAAATTAAACATGCACTCACCTCATCTACATTCGGGAAACACACAGCATATGGAGTCTCAAAATGCAAGATTAGAATATGTGAAGTATGCAATATAATCTTAGAATGAAAATCCTTCTCTTTCGAAAACCCCTAAACAACATTCAGAATGAATAAAAATCTAAGTTGCAATTTAAAAAAAAAGCTAGTTTACTTAATCGAAAGTTACAGCTGTAAAAACAAGTATACATTGAATCGACTCAGGCTCTAAACAACCGGGTCTCCTTACATATAAGTGATATTAAATTAAAAGAAAATAGAAAACTCTATGTTTCAAAACACCTTTACGAATGCAGTAATGGAATTTCAAAATAATGCCCATCTAACAAACTGACGACTCCTCACCACTCCAAATAAACGAAAAAAATGTTATAGATAACTTCAAACTTATATCAAACAGAACACAACCCCCTCACTCTCTCTCTCTCCTACACACATACACATACACGCGCAAGCAAAATCAAAATTCACCAACAAACTCACAAGCACAAAAATATACACATACATAGCTTACCACAAATTCAAGTAAGAGAGAAAGAGAGAGAGTGAGAGAGGGGAAAATACAACCCTGCAAATATATATATATGTGTGTACATGGATACAAACATGCACACATACGCACACATTACACTCTTGTAGAGGTTAAAGGTTTTCATTGACAATTAACCCCCAACAGGAATTAAAAAAAGAATCCCAACCCTCTCAAAACAACTGCCACTATAAAAGCCAATAAGATTGTCCTAATAGTTATTAGTCTCTTGAAGATGACTACAAAGTCTAAAACATGTGTAGGGCAAAGTTGTAAAAAATAAAATCTTAAATAATAAATTCACTTGCAGACCTACTCCTTTTATAATAATAATAATAATAATAATAATAATAATAATAATAGATACATAAGGCGTTTCATCCTAGAGACGATGTTGACAGACTATATGTATCAAGATAAGAGGATGGAAGAGGACTTGCCAGCATTGAAGACAGCGTTGACGCATCGATACGACGACTCGAAGACTACATAGAAAAACACGAAGGAGGACTGATTACAGCCGTCAGAAACGATACTGATAACACGATGGACATCGGAATGACAATAACTAGGAAACAAAAATGGGAAGGAAAACAACTCTATGAGCGTTTTAAACGACGAGTAAACATCTCACACGACAAAACCTGAACATGGCTAAGAAAAGGAAACTTTAAGAGAGAAACAATCTCTCCTAATAGCTGCACAAAACAACGCCGTAAGAACCAATCATATCAAAGCGAGAATAGATAAGACGCAACAAAATAGCAAATGCAGGCAATGCAGTGACAGAGATGAAACCATCAATCACATAATAAGCGAATGCAGCAAATTAGCGCAGAAGACTAGACACGACTGGGTCGGCAAGGTGATCCACAGGGAGTTGTGCAAGAAATTTAAATTTGACCATACCAACAAATGGTAGATGCACAATCTAGCACCTGTCCTAGAAAATAACACACATAAACTCCTATGGTACTTTTACATACACACGGATCACCAAATCTCGGCCAGAAGAACAGACCTAATAATAATCAACAATAATCAATCGACCTTTCTAGGGAATTGAAAAAACTGTGGAACATGCAGGTGACAATTATACCAACTGTAATTGGTGCTTTTGGTACAGTAACTAAAGGATTATTAAAGGGCCTGGAGGACTTTGAAGTGGGCAGATGTGTGAAGACCATCCAAACGACAGCATTATTGAGAACGGCCAGAATACCGAGAAGAGTCCTGGAGACTTGAGGAGACTTGTTGTCATTGAAACTCCAGTACTCTAGTACTGATGTGAAAAACTCTAAAGGAGTAAATAATAATAATAATAATAAAAACGAAACCTGGATATTTTAAAAATGGTTTTTGAATATGAGAAGCAAACTTATTCGACTGGATGTATATTTGTCCTCATTTTAATGAGTCGTTTCCTTTATTTAAGTGCTTCATTGTATTTCATTGTTCAATTTGAACACAATCATTGATTGAAAATCATCATCAGAGTCTTCAATGCCATCTTTTGACTTTCATTCAAATCTAAGGTTTCATTTTGCAATCAATTCCGTATATTTAGTCATGTGATTTAAATTTAAAACAATGACAAGTAGCGCTCATATACATCTTTATTTCAACTAAGTTTATTCAAGTCTAACACAAGTCCACAATGAATAGTTTAGTGAAATTGATTTGTTAACCTATGCTTCAATATGTATACGCATATATGAGCAAAAAAGGAAAACAAAATGGGAAGTCAAATTCACATTTCTAATTATAGGGATAGTATAAAGAGAACGAAACATGACAATCAGATTTTGGAGGCGCTCGGGGTGTAATGGTTATCATTGAAAGAAATAGACCCAGCTACCGAGTTCAAATCCTGAACGAGGCTGGTTGAACTTCACAGAGCGCTAATAGTCTTAAAAAAAGTGTGAATCCAACTATTTTCCATCCAGTTATGGGTAAATAGTAGGGCAGACTAAGTTCTTTAACCGTGGTCTGGCAACCGATCAAGAAGAAGGAAAACCCTGAATTCAAACCTGTTAAATACCGCTTAAAAATTGACCTTGTGTTGCAAAAAGGTTGATAAACATATATAACAATTTGATTTTTCTGTTTTCCTGTTTTCTCATTTGGTTGGATTTGATTCTTAATAATTGTCTACTTATTTATGAAGCTTTTAGTCTAATGGTGACATAAGGCCGAAAGTTTGTGGCATCCAGTCAGAATCGAACTCACTAACAATGGTCAACTAATCCACTTTGCTAACTATTACATCATGGATAAATACATCAGAGAGACAGAGAGAGAAAGAGAGAGAGAGAGAGAGAGAGAGAGAGACGTATTTAAACATGTTTCGTAAAATATGGGAGGAAATTTTCATTGGTTCAAATCTTTGTATAATTTTCTTGTTTATCGTATATATATATATATATATATATATATATATATATAATATATATATATATATTGTTATTGGTCCAACGGGAGAAAAGTAAATATCTTAAAATGATTCGGTCTGAAAATGATTTCAAATTTGGTATTTCGGATTTTATTATTTGATTTCGGACTTGACGTCGTCTTCAGAAAATTTCAAATGGTTAAGTTCAGGCTGTCCTTTTTTACAGTAAAGATTGTTTTGATAGGTTCTTGTGATTTTTTTTAATTCCAAATTTGTATCTGCGAATATCCCATTTGAGTTTATTGACCATGAAAAACTCTGGTCTGTGTAAATATTTCGTGTGTCTGCAATATAAGTATTTATTCTGGGCGTGTTTGTGTGTGTGTGTGTGTGTGTGTGTGTGTGTGTGTGTGTGTGTGTGTGCGCGTGTGTGTACATACACACGTATACATGCATGTATACTTAAAATCGCAACAATCTATCAAAACAATCTATACAAAAAAAGAAAAGAAAAAAGACCAGCCTGAACCTGACTTAGCCTTTAAAAATCTCCTGAAGAAGACGTAAAGTCTGAAACACGTGTAAGAGCATGAGTACATGAAATAATTATACTTAATTTGAAATCATTTGCAAACCTATATATATATATATATATATATATATATATATATATATATATATATATATAAAGGGTAACGTAGAAATCAAAGGCACATATTTACACTGATAGTCTTAGATTTTTACGACCCTCTGGCAAAAAATGTTACATGTGGTACATAGGAAGCAGGGGATATAAAACAAGTGGATTTACTTTACAAAGAAAAAACGAAAATAATCTTATAGAAGAATATTTTTATTATAGATGTCTTCAAAAAACATTAGGTGTGGATTGTAACTTACTGAAAAGTTTTA
This sequence comes from Sepioteuthis lessoniana, assembly GCA_963585895.1. Classification (NCBI taxonomy): domain Eukaryota; kingdom Metazoa; phylum Mollusca; class Cephalopoda; order Myopsida; family Loliginidae; genus Sepioteuthis; species Sepioteuthis lessoniana. The sequence continues at coordinate 94,965,748 of OY757927.1, forward strand.
TATTCCTTACTTTTCATAGGTTATTTTTTAAAGTTATAATGTCTTACACAAGCCAAATAGAAACTTATTTTAATATGTCAGTGTTTCGTTTCGTTTCATTAAACTTTGTTTTTGGTTGTTTGTTCGTGAACATTGTAACAACATCTTGAAGATAATGTGATGAGGTTGAGTTGTGAAACTCTGTCTCTCTAACCAATATACGAGAATAAATGAAAGAAAAAATAATTCAAGATCTTTGTTAAAATTTTTGAGATGATGTGTTGTTATGATTTTCGACACATTGTGAACTTCTATATTAATCTTAGATGACAAGTATAACAGTCTGAAATGTCTAGTGAATAACACTAAATTTAAGCAGGAAACTTGTGGACACGACTGGTGAGCTGAAGTTATTGCTAATCAAACTGTCAATGTATTATATTCAATCTTTTAAGTTAAATTATTCATAAATTTTCAATCTTTAATATCAAACTTCATCATAAAAAAGTATCTTGTATACCCATTATTTTATAATGTCTACTTTCAATAAAAAACATTTCCTTACATGATGTATATGTCAAGAGTTATCAGTTCAATAAATTTCAACATCTCAATTACAATTACTATGAACTGCATAAATCATTTCCTTCTTTTGACCAGTCGAATGTTTAAGAAATATTTTTGGAAATATCTAGACAAAAAAATTGCTACGTACTATTTGAAAAAAAAAAAATCCTCGAAGCAGCACCCAACAAAACAGCAGTGGGACGCCCATAAACTTCCCATCTCACATATACTGGGAATGGCTGTATATGTAAGGACGAAGTCATAAGTGACATTCTCTTATGGACTCCTACACGTGGACACACCAGTGTTGGCCGACCAACAAAAAGTTATATTCGTCGGGTCAGTGTGGACACTGGATGTGGTCTAGACGAGTTGCTTAGAGCGTTAGAAGATAGGGACAGATTGGAAGGGAGAGTCAAGGGAATCTGTGCAGTCAGATCGCCTTGATGATGATGATGATGATATATGATAATTTTCCTTTTACGAATACTCCATCATCAGTTCATTTTTTGTCGCTTCTCTTTTTGCATAAAATCAAAGAAAAAAAGATTTTACTAAACTTTTCTTCGCAAAAAAGTTTTTTCCTGGCGATGACATAGTTCAGAACAATGAAAAAATAAAGAAATATTCCGATTTGTGTCAAAAATTTTGTTAATCTTTGTATATATATATATCATAACCATCATCATCATCATCATCATCATGACGTGCCACCAGCACAGTTTCCCTGACACTCTCTCGTCATTCGTCCCAATCATCCATTGCTCCCGGCAGGTCTACGAAGCTACATTCTGTATCAGTACAGAGCTATTGTAGCAAGGCGTCCAATACTTGCTCGTCCGTGTGAAGGAGTCCACAGGAGTACATCGCTTATGAGTTCGTCCTTACTTCTCCAGCAGTGTCCCGTATGTCTCATAAATTATATGAAATATACATCTAGAGACGATGATGCTGGAATTATTCAAATTGAGAATATTTGAGAGGTTTCATATAAAGTTATGATATCAAAATGGGTGAATGAAAGCCAGGATATCAACATTAACGTGAATTCTAGTGGTAATAAGGTAACAATAAAAGAAAATAATAATAATAATAATAATAATAATAATAATAATAAGCGAATGCAGCAAATTGGCACGGAAGGAGTACAACGCTAGACACGACTGGGTAGGCAAGGTAATCGATTAGGAAATGTGCAAGAAATTGAAATTTAACCATGCCAACAAATGGTATTTGCACAACCCAGCAACTGTCCTAGAAAATGACACACATAAACTCCTATGGGACTTTGACATACAAACGGATCACTTAATCTCGGCCAAAAGACCAGACCTTATAATAATCAGAAAAAAAAAAAAAAAAGAAAATCTGCAAAATTGTCGACTTTACAGCCCCGGCTGACCACAGAATAAGACCGAAAGAATGTGAAAAGAGAGATAAGTACCTCGACCTTGCTAGTGAATTGAAAAAACTATGGAACATGAAGGTGACAATTATACCAATTGTGATTGGTGCTTTTGGCACGGTAACTAAAGGATTATTAAAGGGCCTGGAGGACTTGGAAGTTGGCGGCCGAGTGGAGACCATCCAAACAACAGTATAATTGAAAACGGCCACAATACTGAGAAGAGTCCTGGAGACTTGAGGAGACTTGCTGTCACTCAATCCCCAGTGAAAGACCATCAGCCAACGCTGATGTGAAAAACTCTAATGAGTAAACAATATCAATAATAATAGCAATAATATTAATATAAATTAAATTAGCTTAAGAGCATAGTAGTTAAAAAAATCTCTAGGTTGTAAGTAATTAATAGATTAACAATAGGATTTAATACTAATTAAATAGGCAGTAGTCGGAATTAAATCTTAAAATTGAGATACATCAATTAGGAAAAGAATAAATTTCAAAAGTTATCTAGAAAGGGTAAATAACCACTAAAATAATCCGTTTAATAACAGAAAGGTTTGAAATTAGGAATACATTAATTCCTTGCATCCCTAATAAAGATATAAATAAAGAAAATAGTAAATACACATTTCTTAAAGATAGAAAAAGTTAGAAAAGGTAAAATGATAGTGGCAGCGAACCCAAAAAGCCATAAAAAGAAAAAGAAAGAAGGACGCCGAGAGGAAATCCAAGACATTGAATTGGTGACAATGTCTAAAGCCGGTTCCTTTTGCTCTTAACTCGCCTCAAGTTTTTTTTTTCTTTTTGGGATGAGTAATGTGTATATTTCCCTATCCATTTTGTTACTGCTTTCTAAAGAGGCAGGCTGCTTGATAGTAGCCTGCTGAAATAAATTCATAATAGCAAAATGACGGTCCGTTGAGTTTTTCTTCCAATTATGTTACATATATATATATATATATATATATATATATAAGTCAGTCGACACTATAGCGTTTCGGTTCTGCTGAACCATCATCAATTTTTCTTCACAAATTGTCGGATTACTATCCATTATTTTCTTATATATATATATATATATATATATATATATATATACACTCTAAACTGAGTTTATACATATAGAGTCACACACACACATGTGTGTGTATGTGTGTGTGTCTGTCTGTTCGTATGAATGCATCAAAAGAAGAGCTTGATGGTCGAAGAAACGTTACTAGTGTCCTTTTTTCTGTCCTAATAAGCCAGTCGTAAATCCGTCTGATTACTTTTTTTTAACTTTCCAAACGATCCGGTCGTGTCAAAGGTCCCACCCATCATTGAACATAAATAACGCTAAGATCTTTGAGTACCGAAATAATAGGTTTCCAGTACCCTTCCCCATGCCAGCCGATCCGGGTGGCCAAAGACACAGGACAGACATTAAATATCAACACTGAACGCGTTTTGGCACGTGTAGAAAAGTTCTTGCCGTTGGCGCATTTAACGCTAGAATCATATTGGATGTGGGGTGGGAGTCTATGATACAGGCATGAAATTTTGCGTACATATATATACGACACTTTCGTGCATCCAATATAGAGAGAAAGAGACAATGAGACTGAGAGAGGCTGATGTGTTGGAGAGAGAGAGAGAGAGAGAGAGAGAGAGAGTGTGTGTGTGTGTGTGTGTGTACGCGCGCACGCGCGTGTGTGTCAAAGGAACAGATGTGGAATATATTTAAGGGTATCTATCATAATGTGATGGTAAGAAAACTTATCTCAATGATAATTTTTCAAATACGGAGTTTAATCCAGAGTGCACTACCACTGTGACCTTGTGTCAGACTAAAACAAGACATATATATATATATATATATATATATATATATATATATATCGACTGTCCTCTCAATTTCGAGCGTGATTACGTTTTCTGCTCTGTGTTAACAATCAGCAATTACTGGGGCACCCTAACATAACTCCCCATGCCAGTAAGATAAAAGCAGTCCTGACTATAGACCGTATGTTGTCGATCATTACTTTAACTAGAATGTTTGACTGATTAGTTACTGAACGAAAATTCTTGCGTATGAATCTTTTAATATATATATATATATGTGTGTGTGTGTGGGAAAAAATTCAAATAATGTAGTCATTATGTGAACCTACCTTACATTTCAGTCTGTGCTATCAATTATCAATTTTGAGTTAATATAATTGTTTAATGCTCTCTCTGAAAAATGAATTTTGAAATGAAAAAATGAAATGAAAAAAAAAAAAGATGAAAAAAAAAATGAAAAACCATTGCGTTCTTCACCGTTAATTTCAAACAAGATTGACAAACAAACCAACCAGCAAAAACGTGCTTTCTATTTAGAATTCATGACAAAAACAAAGAACGTGAGTATAATTAAGTTATTATTGAAAACTAATTTAAATAAAGGATGTTGTAACTAATTAGAACTAATTTAACTAGAGAAAGAGATGAGTTAAAAGAAGCCTGTCTTTGTTTAACAGAATTATAATTAATAATAATGCTAAATTCAACGATTTTTCTGTTTTGATTCTCATATAATCACTAACATTTTGGAATCCTTAAGATTAAAGCAATGTCTGGTTTCTAAATTATGTCTGACCAAAACATTAGGAACATCTAATTTAAAATCTCGAATATGTTCATAAACATGTTTTTTTAATAAGCCTGGAGGTTTTACCCATGAAAATCTAATTGCAAACAACAGAAAAAAAAAAGGATTATTGGCAAAAGCTTCTGATGCAGTTTGGTTCTTCTTCTTCTTCTTCTTCTTCTTCTTGTTTTAAAATAGTTTTTAACAGTTTGAATATCGATTTTGCTTATTTTTTATTTTTTGATAATGTATTTTGTTGAAATTGTTAGTAAAATGACATTTCTATATAAAAGTTTTTTATTCGAAATATTCATTTTGTTACTAATAGTATTATTATTATTATTATTATTATTATTATTATTATTTCGTTTGTGAAATTTAAAAGCTTTTATTTTAGAATGTTGTATAAAAGATCTGATACATTGGAGTTTTACGAAAAATTATCTATAAAATCAAGCTTATCATTAAAAGATTTGTGACTACGAGAGCTCTCAGATAAAAGCCTGAAATCAATCCATTTTTTTATTTTGGTAGTATGATGAGTAAAAAGGGATAAGGTCATTTTTATTTGTAATAAACTTTAAATTCTAATCTGTTGTTCTTTTACAGAAAAAATAAATCAGTTGTAATCGCTTGTTCTTTTGATTTGCTTTTTACTGTGTAAACTTGAATAAGAAAACAAGGATTGACAGATATGAATGCAAACACGTGTGAGAAAAGATTAATGATTCATTCAGTTACCATGTTAAATTCTGTGATCACGTCCTACTTTCTCTTCAGCTAAATCTACGACCTGACCATACAGCTAGACCGACGATCTGCACCAAGCACCGAGATCATCTTCGAGATCATCCTGATATTCTTAACGCACTGTTGCCAAGAACTCATTGACAGTCGAGCCAACGCCTCTTTACAGCACCGACTTTCAACACCGCTGAGACTACACAGACATTATACAACAAAAGTAATTCTACTCCCCTGCACATCTTTTGCGTACGATTCGCTTAATAAAACTTGATATTTAAACCTTATCAACTTGTTCTTGACATTTGTCTAGTCCTATGTCAATTACTTATTTACAAATGTTTTCAGTATCGACTTCATTTTTATAATATATATGTATATATATATATATATATATATATTTGTGAGCGCACGCACACACGTGTATGATAGGGTAACATTTTTATTGCTCTGATAGATATGAGGTTCGGTTTAAAGAATAAGACGTTCGTTCAAAATCATTTCAGTTCACATAGATATGCCTCGAAATTGGTTGCGAACATTTCTTCGTATTGTATCCGATATGATAATGTATGGAATTGTGGTCTATGTGTAAGTTGTTTACAAATCGGAAAAAAAACTGTTTCTATGAACCTTCCTCTCACTATAGAATCCAATTTAACAAGAGAAAAACTCATATTTTCTGCTTGTTGAATGAGTGAGTGACTTACTATTATTTTTCAACAAGGTTTAAGAAAGTCATTAACAAAACAACTGGTATGGCTAACTTAGCTTCACCAGGGCAAAAAGAAATGTGAGAGTGAGTCTCATCTAGAGCTTATCCTTTATTATTGTCTGATATGCACCACATTTCAATATCATCGTAATAACCATACTAACCATTTATAAAAAAACATACAAAAATTTAAAAAAGAAAAAAATTAAAGAATATGCAACATATTATCATTAATAGTAATAATAACAATAATTGAGATCAACCAGAATGCTGAGAAAAATCCTGGAGACTTGAGGAGACTCGGCGTCACTCAAACTCCAGCTGAAGTGAAAAATTCTCAAGAAATAATAATAATAATAATAATAAATCTACCAAAAAGAGTTTGACATAAAGTAATGGTAAACAAGTTCGTGGAACATTTTCAAGGGCAAATGAGTTCGATCTTCATTGGACGTTCCTCTATATTGGCCCTGTACCAGGCTAATCTATTATTATTCTAAGATTTTTCATGGACATGAGGTAGTTTTTATTGCTTTATTTTAACGGCATGTCTTTTCGTCTAGGGTTAGGGAATCGCATTCATTTATATTAACATTTTATGTGTTCTTTCTTTTTTTTTTGCACCCGGTTCTATCAAATATGAACAATTTTTTAAACAAATCTATTTGACCCACAAATGAGACATTAACAGAACTGGAGCCTCACCATTATACTGAATTTGATGTCATACTCAGGATGGTGCTTTTTTTGAGAGTGAGGGTCTCATCCCTCCTCAGAAAATGCAGTCAGTGTATTCTAAGATTCACCAACAGGGTGGTAGGGAGGGAAGAATTGGCGTAAATATTAGAAGAAGAAGAAGAAGAAGAAGAAGAAGAAGAAGAAGAAGAAGAAGAAGAAGAAGAAGAAGAAGAAGAAGTGTAAGATCGTTTTGTTTCAGAGCTTCGATTCATCTTGCTGTTGATAGAAAGTATAAGTAACTTTGACTATTTAGTACGAAAGACAGTTTTATCCGTTTCATGTTATTTTGTCGACTCTCAAATAAACAAAAATTCCCAGAAGAGCAAATGTAAGTAATTCGGTCCTTGAGGAAAGAAAGACACCTTCTTGACCTTTCAGATTCACTTTCGAATTGCCAACGAAATTTGTGTATTTGGCTTTAGACCACCCGACATTCAGAAAACCCAATATGTTCAACTTTTGACCCAGGAATCAACGCTTTTATTAGTTCTTTCTTTCCTACCACCAAGGTCAACGGTCGGATTTCGGCCTGAAACCTCTCCAGCATTGGTTGCTTTTTCCTCTCTCTTGTCATCGCCCTTGAAATTCAATCGGTTTTCCTTGTTTTTCATTCGTTAAGATTTTAAAATAAGATCTTGAAACAAGATTCACACACACACACACACACACACATGATCTTTTCATCTGAGTGACACATTCAACTTTTTGTACTTTTTTTTTCGAAAAAGATTTCCACAGATTAGGCAGTAATTGACAAAATTTATTTTTTTCTTAAAAATAAAACGAAGAAAAATCTTGAATGGCTTGCAGAGAGGAGTGTGTTGGTTTCATCTTAAGCATCAACAATTTAAGATTTTAGGAGGTTTTTTCATAACAGTATCGCTACTCATTTTTAGAGATGGTGATTTTATTGCTAGTGATGAAATATATTAATCTGGCATATCCCTATTTAATGTTTTGCTGAAGTGTCTTCAATATACATATATATAACAACCTCTCTGTACGGGCAGGATGTGACACAAGATCAATTTTAAGCGGAGTTTAACAAGTTTGAATTCGGTGTTTTCCTTCTCCTAGACTGATTGCCTAAACAAGATTGAATTCATATCTTTCCCAAGAATATTAGTGTATGTGAAATGCAATCAGTCTCGTTCAGGTTTGAACTCGTGTCACTGTGTCAATTTCCAACAACGATAACCATTACACCACGGCCACCTTTTCAATATATATATATATATATATATATATATATATATATATTGAAAAGGTGGCCGTGGTGTAATGGTTATATATATATATATATATATATATATATATATATATATATATATATATATAACCATTACACCACGGCCACCTTTTCAATATATATATATATATATATATATATATTGAAAAGGTGGCCGTGGTGTAATGGTTATCGTTGTTGGAAATTGACACAGTGACACACACACACACACACACACACGTATATATATATATATATATATATATACCCTGTTTTGTCTGAGTTTACATAGAGGCCAATTCTTCTTGTCATTTGATCCTGACTATGCAGCAGTCTTAGATAATCTGCGTAGTCTGAATTATTCATTCTATCTACAGGATATATATCATCATGACGTGCCCCTAGCACGGATATCCCTGACCCTCTCTCGCTACTTCTCCCTACCGTTCATCGCCTCTGGCAGGTCTTCAGGGCTACATCCTGTATCCTCACAGAGCTGCTGTATGTATGTATGTTCGAGCTGGTCGTCCTGCTTTTACTCGGCCATATGTGGGGGTCCATAGGAGTACATCACTTATGTGGTGCCGAAACCTACGGCCGACCGTAGTCGACAGCTAACTGAAGGCTCCCTTTCAATAACTACTACACCGAGGTGTAGGTGAGGGCGCTACTCTTTTCCTTGGATTGCTCCATTTACCCTTGATCAGTACCTTATAATGCTGAGTCTCAAGCAAAGAGGCATCAAGTACTATTTTTTAATTCTTTGGTATGACTCCCGGACCACTGACAATCACTCTAACCAATATGCCAATGTACCGGTTCACACACACACACATGCACACACACACACATATATATATATATATATATATATATATATATCAAATCGTGCTTACTAGAGAGTCCCTTCACTTTCTCACTACCCGTCCTTATCATTCATAGCTCCTAGCAGGTTCACTAAACTGCATCCCGTGTTCGTACAGCGCTAATGTATATAACGCTTTGCTGATCGGCCCACACTGGTGCGTTCATGTGTTGAAGTGCATAGAAGAAAGTCGCTTATAAGTTAGTCCTTTCCAGTAGTGCACAGCATGTCTCATTCGTCTTAATTGGTTGATTTGTGAAATGGGAGGCAAGTGGCCGCACAGCGGTTGTTTTGTGGGATGTTGCTTCCTGGATTTGTTAAAAAAACACACAGCATTCTTGTTTAGTCCCCATTTAGCTTTTTTTAAGCGTTTCGTTAGAGTTCATGTGGCGCATCCATACAGTAGTACCAATACAGTCACAGCTTGGAAGAAACCCGTTTTATTTCATCAGATCAGATTTTCATATCAATAACCTGTAAATTGTAAGTTACGCCTTCCCTTCGCATATGTTGACATCATTTTCAGTAGATGACATACTGCTGCCAAGGTATGTGAAATGGTCTATTAAATGGTCTATTTAGAAGCTTACCATTTAATGTGGAGAAGGCCCATTTTGATTATTTGGACGCCTTTAATTCGCTGTTGGCTTTGCATCCAACCGGCATTGTTCAGCACAGGCAGACCTGAGGCCGAAAGGCCCCTGGTTTTGGCTGGGCTACCTTCGGGTAGGTGAGCTGCATCATCGACACCTTTTTCACCTTTGAATAGCACTGGACTTTGCTGTCCAATTTAAGCTATAATCAGGCATCCGTGCCTGGACCCATGTTTGGGTCAATGTCCAGTTAGGCTCATCAGCTCACATTGCACTGTGTGAGCCGATGACCAGCATAGACCAGCAGGGCTCCAGCCTCGGCTCGGATCCGACCTTCTCCTCCCCTAACCCCCACTATAATCTGATCCTTTTTCCTTTTCCTTAAGTTTTAACTTAATTAAAGTCCAACTATTCAATTTTAATTCAACCAGGTAATGTGGTTTCAGTTTATTCTTTCATTACTCGTTTAGGCCATGTTATTTTGGTGTACTGGATTAAAAAATTTCTTACTTATTTTTTTCTGAGGGTTTACCGCTACATATAATCGTAGATAATAGTAATTTACTAAGCTTTTGCCAAAGATACGGCTCAAAGCTAATGAAACTCGAACTCATTCGTGGTTTTCATGGTTTTTTCGACAAAATTTATGACTTCATGTGATATTTTGTACATTTTGAGCCTGTTTATTATCCAGCTATGCAGAACCATTATTATTATTATTATTATTATTATTATTATTATTATTATTATTATTATTATTATTCTTGAGTTTTGGACCTTATTATACCTGTTTTATTTTATTTTTTGTTGTCTATGTCTTTTTTGTGTGTTTATTGAAAAGTGAAAGTTGGGGATATATTTTGTTGAAACCTAAAATCTTATGCATGACTTTTTATAAAAGACGTGTTTATGAATTTTAAGTTGTGGCCATGTATGGTGATCCATTGTATAAAATGTGTTATTCCTTTTATGTTCGTTTGATCTATCTATCTATCTATCTATCTATCTATCTATCTATTCTCTTCCTTTCTTTCTTTCTTTCTTTCTTTCTTTTTGACTCTAAAAGTTCCTTTTCTTTTCTTTTTCCTTTCTTACAATCCATTGTTTATTTGAACTGATTCAGAAGAAAACTCGAGAAGTTCAGCAATTCTCACCTTCATTTCGATGGAATTTGTAACTTTTTTGGATTATTTTAGAAGCAATAAATAAATAGATTAATAAATACCAAATTTAGTTATTTATGAATGTATTTTGGTAGATAGAAAACTCCTAAAATTTTCGTTCAGTTGAACCTTGGCAGAAGGCATGAAATCCTTTTTACTTAGATGTTTTTTAATTGTTGTATTCGTTTCGTCAAGGGGAAAACAGAAAAACAGATAAAAAAGAAAGACGGATAAAAATGTCACTTGAGATCAAAGGGAGAAAAATTTCAAAAAAGAAAAAGGCGTTTAATAGAGGCAATCATATTTCAGAATGACATTTGATGAATTAATCCACAGGCGATTGGTAAGGTCAAGCCATCAAATCTTTGAAATTGAATTGTTTTAATCGAGCAACAAAGAAACAATTTTTTTTGTTTTACCGTAATCTAATTTTATATATCTTCGCATGAATATAATAATGAGGCTCAAAAGTAATTGCATTCAATTCTGAATAAGTTTTATTTCATCTTGGTTATATATATATATATATATATATATATATATATATATATATATATATATATATAGAGAGAGAGAGAGAGAGAGAGAGAGAGGGGGGAAATATGACAGAAAATACAAAGAGAAAATTTGAGAGACAGTGAGGAGAGAAGGCAGGATAATATGGGAGAAAGAAAACGTAATTTGAAAGAGAAAAGGAGAAACTTGAGAGAGAGAGAGAGAGAGAGAGAGAGAGAGAGAGAGAGAGAGAGAGAGAGAGAGAGTGAGTGTGTGTGTGTGTTGGTGATGTTTATTTGACGCTTTTAATTAAAAGGAGAAATAGGATTAAAAAAAAGTCTAATGAAAAGAGAGAAACAAACAAAAAATAATAATCCAACAAGAAAATGAAGATGCAGGTGACAAGTTGTTTTAGGAAGACGATCTGCACGGCAGGTGCCCTTAAAATAGATGAAACGTTGCTACCTCCCTTTCCAACCTTTCCCCCTTCTCACTACTACCACCACCACCTCAGTATTGCATCCACCACTTATCAATGTGCGTTTGTATTCTTGTAGATATACAATAAGAAATAAAAAGATAAGATTTCGTGAATATAAAATTTTGACATTTGGACAGAAAAAAATCCTTCCAATTTAAAACTCGGACAAAAACTTCACACACACACACACACACACACACACACACACATAGCCTACGAATGTGTCCATCTAGGGTATGTCTCACCCCACACCTTAGACCACAATGATCACCTAAAACAATGTATCATATTTTTCTCATTAACTTTTTTTTTTTACAAAGTGCCTAATTCTTAAAGATTCAATCGATTCTCTGACCAAGACACGAACGGATTTGTGTTGGTGTTCGATATGAAGAAGGGAAAAGAAAAGCTCCACCAACTTGGAGTTACTTCGAAGGTGAGTTATATTGATAGTTAAGTGGCAGGCATCAAGGTCACGGGCCGTCATTGACTCGAAAAATGTGGATAGGTGTATGTGAGTATGTGTGTGGGGGGTTAATGGTCAGAGCTTGCATTTCGGCATTCTCTTTGTCTCTGCCTCTGTTTTTCTTTCTATCTTTATCTCATCCTCCAGACTTTTTTAAGCCTGACAACACAGTATCCAAAATATAATTAAAATAAAACTCTGGTGTCAAAATGGATGAATGTCAAAACGGAGATCCTCCCTTCTAAGTAGCGGCGACATCAAAGATCGCGTGGCGGATAGTAGCCAAGATTATTTCTTTAGTTTTGTCGAACAGCTGCAGTATATATATATATATATATATATATATATATATATATTGCAGCCGTTCGACAAAACTAAAAAAATATATATATGTCTGTATGTGTGTGTGTGTGTATGTTTCTGTAGTCGGGAAGGATCTCTCTTATGACATACCGTTACAAATTAAAAAAACAAATTATGCCAGAAAATAGATACTTTTCAACTTAGTTTGATATTCTCTTGCTTGTTTTTCGTTTCACTTTTTTAAAAGTTCATTTTCTGATTTGAATCATACCTGGATGATATACTGAACAATAACAATACCAAACATGAGGAACCATTTTTATTGAATTCATTTTTATCATATTAAGTGTTGACGTAAATGGTCGCTTTAAAGTTTTCATATTTGGTGCAACTGTAAAAAGACACTTTTTACATCTTCATTATCAGAGATTTGGGTACCTGGCGTTTTATAAAGTTTAGCAAACTTGTCAAGCAGACTGTTATAACCGAGTTTTATGTTCACTGAGTGCTCAATAATCTTGGTCATGTACCAAACAAGGCCAAGCTTCGTAAATTACATTATCAGAGATTCGCCCACAAAAATAAAATTAAAAACAGATCAAGACAGAGACAATTGCCTAACTGGTAAGACATCACCAATGAACCACGAGCTTCAGAAATAACGAATATTTTTAGCATATTTCTAAAAAGAATTCTTATGGTTTGATTTAATGGCCGTAGAAGCGATCGGCTTAAAATGCAATAAAATTAAAGAATCAAATGATAACAAATATTAATGTATAGAAATCAAAATCAATCATAATGTCTGATTTATAATAAGGAAAATGTTTGATCTAAGAATTCTCCCGATTAAATTCTTTTCTTATGATAAATTGGACACGAAATTCTTGATATTTTTAGTTATATTGGAAATATAAAAGTATTGATGTCTAATGAAAAATGATCTGTGAAGTATTTATTGTTGTTCCTGTGTCAAATCTCATGTGAGGCAGATAAGAAAATAAAAATTCATCCGGTTGTGGCATAAAAACAAAACAAAACAAATTGTACAAAGTAGCTAAAAGTAATGCATGACAATTTGACGGACCATTAAAAACTTCTTTTCATCAAATCAGGAATTGTAAATTATATCTTACTGTTTGAAAACCACACATATTTTATTTTCAGAGTCGATTTGAAGACAAAATAAAGCGGAATATAAATCCTGAGAAAACGTTTGTTTCTTATTTTTTTTATCATGATATAAAACCGGCAGTGTTAACACGAAAAAAAAGAAAAAAAAAGAAAAAAGAAAAAAGACCCCCCACCCCCCGAGACGCAAATGTTTAAATGTTTACTTATTATTCATTCTTGCGAATTAACCGCGTGAATTTGCACTAGTCCATACAGGCGTCTTAGTCGCTTCGTGAAAGGCTTGCTTGCTACGTTTATTCCCTTGGCCGCTTTGCAAAAGGTTTGCAGTCTCAACCTTAATATTCCTGGTATCTGGTACCTTTTAACTGAACCGTTTACACACCACTCTTTACCATTTTTATTCACTGTTGATTATTGGGTTATAAAGAGAAAATTTACAAAATTTCCGTGACGGATTATACAGCTTTATATATAGATATACGAGGTTCAAATATTCTTTTTGTGGACTATTTTGTTTTAAACAAGTTCTTAAAGGCTTTTAAAAATGAAAATATTGTAGGTTATTTAATATTCCAATTTAAGTATAACAAAAATTTTCCAAGTTAATCTAAATGATATGGAAGAAAGTTTGATTCCCTGAAACGTGTCGCGTAACTGTTCTTTTGTCATCTCAGAAGAAATAAAAAGACATTTTATTCATTCGAATTGGCATTTCGAAATGAAATGTGGTTGGTCTTGGAAAAGTTTTTAATGTTTGTCAAAATAGATTTTTCTTTTTTCTCTTTCTCTGTAAATTCCATTTTCTTCAGACTTTCGCCGCCTCATGCGTGTCCTGTTTGGATTTTGTTAGAAACTTTTATTCATTTTCTGACCAGTTTAAAAGGTCGGTTTACCAATGCCCATTGTTATTGCCAACTTTTCTTGAATATTTTCTGCTCAAAATTCTTAGGCCATTTATCATTCTAAATGAAACGTTATTGGTATTTTCTGGTCAAAAATAGATAAATTAATAAATAATACCAACTTGACTTTTCAATGAAAATCCAAAAATCCATTATCCAACAGATAAAATTTCTTTTAAAATAAATTTTGCAAAATAATCAAACACTAGTTAAATATTTTAATATTTTTAAGAGTTTTTATACCGCCAAAATATTAATAACTTTAAAACTAAAACAAGAAGAATATTTAAGAAGGATCTAACGAATATATCTTTTTGGTTTATTTGATGAACATAGAATAATGTCGGAAAGTTATTGAAAGTTAATGGAACTAATTTAATTAATTATGAGTCATGAAGGCGTCTCTAGGGTAGAGATGTCACCCAGTGAGGGCAAAGTCATAGTGTTACTCTTATGAACCCCCCTCACATAAGACTATACAGAATCATTAGTAATGATTTTTGTTAATTTATGGATTTATTTTAGCAACATGTCAATTTGTCTAGGGCTATTTAATGCGTAGAGGTTAGGGAATCATGTTCATTGTATGTTCCTATTTACATTTTTTGTAAAGTAGTTTCCATAGAGTTATTCTTTTTGCACACGGTCCTATCGAATATGAATAATTTTTAAACAGTTCAATTTGATCCATAGACTAGATCTTAACGGGTACTACCACTCCAGGTCAGAGTGGACCTAGGAGTAATGGCGATGAATGGGTCCTTAACACTTCCTAGATCTCTTGCACTCTAGCCTCACCATCAGAAGCAGTTTTTAGTATCATACTCAGGACACAGTGATTTTTGTACAAATTGCTTCTTGTAAGTCGTAATTACTTTGCATTATTGAATATAAAACAACTTGTAGAGTGACATAAACAACTTGTAGAATTCAAATAGTCGATAATGTTTGAAGGAAGATTAATTATGTTTGTCGTTCTGTTCCGAATGAGGAATGTTAGATTGAAGGAATGAATTTCAAAATAATTTGTAAAACTTTTATTGTTGTATAAACCAAATAGGAACAAAGACACAAAAAAATGTATATGAATGAAATTATTTTTGTGATAAAAATACGTGGAAATGTGTCTGTAATGGAAATACATACTTGACAATGTTCCTTAAGTCATTTTCTCGTGTCAGGTTTATTTTTAAAAAAATGATGGTATACAACAACATTGTAATAGTATATTAGGTCACCAGCAGGTTCCAAGTGTGTGTGTGTGTGTATGGGGGGGGGGCTCTGTGCATGCATAAAAACTGACAATTTTTCCCTAAACAAATGTCAAATTGAAAAAGGGTCTGATTCGCACTTTTTTCCTTAAGTGTCCGGATGTGTCCCAATGACAACAAACTGTGTCGCCTCCCAGTGGGCATCGGAAAAAATCCTTTAAATCACAACATCATTTGATGAGTCTATTAACATTTATAGAGTTTCATGTGGTTAAAGGGGTAAAAATTCCGTGAGAAAATAATAGAAATCAGAGAAAAAAACGCCTAAAAGAGGAGTCATCATGTCGTTATGGTTTACGAGCAAACATTGTGATATCATTGTTGTTGTAAGAAGTAAATAAAAATGATGTTCATTTTAACGTTGAATTTTAACAATGAATTTTAATATCAAAATAATTGTGGTACGTAAAAGTTATTTGTAAATTTCATCATCGAATAATGTTATAATGAATTCGCTTAGATGTCATATTTATTCAATTATGTGAATACAAATAGAAAAATTGTTTTATAAAATCTAGTAGCATGATTATTAGTAATTGAGCTGAAACATTTTCTCTTATTCTCCTTTGATTGTTACTTTATTTTTCGAAATGATTTAATAGCGATTCACAAAATACTAACTGCTACATTATTGTAGGGGCCTGTCGACCAGGCGAACAATATGCTGACAATCCTCTGCCCAGTGTTAAGAATTCATCGTAAAAAGAATGTACCATACTGGATCTGGTGCTGGACCTCGGGAGAGTGGGAAGTCATCCTCTCGTTGCCATTATTCCCAGATCCTCTTTGATCTGTTGGAGTTCTTGCCAGATGTCAAATAGATCTGTTTGTGATAATGTTTAAAATGATTTTGAACTACAATTATTCTTAAAGCATTCATATTTGAACTAATTATGATGTATTTTCCTGTTTAAAATGATTGTGAAGGTACATTTTTGTATCATATAGATTTGGAGATACTAATTGTTAAGGAGGAGTCCCTGTGGTCTATTGGCTAAAGTGCTGGGCTGCGAGTTCGAACTCTAGTCGTGTGTTTATTACTTTCACTTTCGGACTAAAACTCTTGGGAAAGATACGAACCCTCTAATCCTCGCCTCCAGTTTTGGGTTAGATAATATCACTGGTTTGGTTTCTTTGTTTAATGGCATAGCAACCTTTGTAGATTATTTAATGCCAAAGCCATTCTCCTAGAAGAACAGTATAGTATCACTGCCTTTCTACAAGGTCGGCTTTGGCATTAAATAACCCTCGAAGGTTATGCCATTAAACAAAGAAACCAAATCACACCATAAACTTATATCGGCTTAAAATAAATCAACCAACCATCTTTTTATTAAAACACCAGAAATGTGACATCAACAATTTTAAAAGTATTTAGTGCAACGAAAACTACTGCACATGTAATGGGAAACAGCACGCTTTTTGGTGTCGCTTCCTTAAATGGGGTCACTAAGTGCGTCAGTATTCCCTCCACACCATCCCAGCAGGTCTACTACAGAAGAGCCACCAGGTGAAAAATCTTTGAATGCGCACCTTGATTCTAAATATAGAAAATGTTATTACTCTCTCCTCCCTTTTTCTTCTTAATCATAATCCCTGTAAAGCCTCAAATCTCTATAACAACTCCAAATCCCTTGGCCCTCCCCGCTAGACCTTCATTTAAAAAAGGATTATTCTCTGCAAATTTAATCTATTCTTTTGTGATAATTTGACGACTAAACCTTTTTATATTTATTAGGAGGGGAATAGATAATTGTACAAGTTGACCTTCTGATGATTAGTTGTTTCTAAGATGAAGCTTGATAATTTTTATCACATAGAATTGTCTTCATCTTTGTACTGAGAACGTTTCAGCTGATATATCCTTCTACCGTTTTCTGGTTTCACTTCGAATTTGGAAACCTTCATAGACTCTCGAACCGACCCCTTTCTTTAATTCACGGGGGGTTGATTGTTCCAATTCTGTTTACTATAACCGGGTACAAGTGTTAAGCTATATTAAATATTTCTTATAATTCTTACCCGTAGTTGAAATTGAACTTGCAACCTCCAGTTGATTACACTCAGCACTTTTCAATCAAACGCCTTATCTGCTGCGTCATGAACCTTGCTGGGCAATTCAGAGTGAATTTTTGAGATTTATAAACCTAATATCTCCATCAAACTATGCGATACTACTCACGATTATCATGTGCGAGTTTTTACTTTTACCCATATCACATTTTTTGAAGACAAAACCCGAATCCAAAAAGATCTGGAAAAATCTTACGAGAAAGAGTTTTAGGAGGTCAAGTCGCACCAAATTATCAAGTTGGAGAAGATGAAAATTCAAGTAATGAAAATCTAGTCTCATTACGCACCAGTAAAATCCATTGTTAACATTAATAAGCGCCAACTAACTACCTCTGAGGAATTAGTGTTTAACAAATCTCAACTTTGTCACGACCATCAAGTGGATCGTCAACACAGATTTGAATGCCCCAACCTTGAAAATTCCTAAGACTGAAAATGAGACAAGCACTAGAGAAATCAAAGCCTCCAAAATCAAACATCTCAAAGGAAGAGACAGGCCCTCAATTCGTTACAGAGTGATGAAAACATCATAATTCAACCAGCAGACAAAGGCAAATGCTACTGCTGTAATGGATAAAGTGGAATACGCCAACAAATTAGGAAACCTAATTGGCAATGGTGGTTACTGTAAAGTAAAAAAGGACCCGACTCTGAAGACGGAAAGGAAACTGTCACAAATCCTTTGTAAGAACAAAGATTTCATACCATAAACAAAATACAGACAGCCAACACAACTCTATATCAAGCTACCACACATATTTGACCTTCCTATGATTCCATTAAGACACATTGTCAGCTGCGGATGTTCGGTATGTTACCCATTGAGTCGCTTCCTTGTGAAGATAGTCATCCCACAAACGGGTGAGTCCTCATCATATATCAAGAAATCTGCCCACTTCGTGGAAAAAAATCATTCCAGCCGGATGGTAAGGCTAGATGTAGTAAGGCTGTTCACGAGGGTACTCACAATGGTACAGGATAAGTTGTCTGCAGATCTCTAACTGGAAGAACACACCTGTATTCCAATAAATTACCTAATGTTGACCTTTTGTGTAGAAACAATCTACTTTGGAATGGGGTTTGACATATACCGACAAAAAGGACTGGCTTTGTGATCTCCGTTGTCGCCAGTAATGGCTAACATATCCATGAAATAATTCAAAGAAATGGCATTAGGATCTAGTTCACTAAAGCCATTATAATTGCTTAGATACGTAGATGATACATTCATTCTCTGACCTCATCAGGAAGACATTCGAACACAACTGAACCATGTGAACTCAATCAGATTATCTATTGAAGTTTATTATGGAGAAATAACAAAACAACAGATTATCCTTCCTAGGTGTATTGATAACTCGCAAAGATTCAGATTGAAAGTCAACCCTCATTGGACAGTGTCTAAACTTCAACTTCCACCATCCATAAAATGTAAAGAAAGGAATCGTTCGTTGCCTACAACATCGAGCAAAAGCCATTTGTAATGAAAGTGATGTATATTAAGAAGAGTTTAAGCGACAATATCGATCGCAACAACAACCCTGCCAAGCAGAATATCGGCTTCAATCAATCTGGATCGAAAAGATTCAAAAGATATAAAATTCATATGTTATCAAGTCAATATTTACGAGTGTCACGACTCTTCGAAAATATTTTAGCCGAATCAAGCCCCATAACAGAAAACAATATAACCAAGAATTACGTATACCTCATCCCATGCAATTGTGGTAAATCATACAAAGGCAAGACCTAGTGTTCACTTAAAGTTAGGCTACAGGAACATCGAAAGGCACTATGTCGAAGAGATGCCGAAAAATACATGATAGTCGGAGTAGGATCTCAAAGGTTGATGGAGATTTTAGGTTTATAAGCCCCCCCCCAATGAATTTGGAATTTTCCGCATGACACATGTCGCAGTGGATAAGACGTTTAGTTGAAAAAATCTTCTAAATGAAGTCATCTGGTAAGAATAATAAGGAATACTCACAATAGCTTACCGGTCATGGTTAACAGAATTGGAACAATATACCCCCCCAGGAATTAAATAAAGGGGTCAGTTCGAGAATCTATGCAGGCTCCCGAGTTCGACATGAAACACCTAAAGAAGGCTGAAGGATATATCGGAGAAAACGTTGTGAGAATAAAGATGTCTGCCGATAGAGATCCTAAAAACTCAACCGCACGCCTCAACGGCAGAAAACTCAACAACTCTTTCAAAATCCTCAAATTCTCAGGATTATCTCTTCTGGGCATGACGTCATCCACACTCCAGCCCCATTTCCTGTCTGGGGGTTTACTATGACGCGCGAGCGTAAGACTGCACCATCTGACTATGCATCTGGACTAAGAGATCCGATTAGTTCAAAGCCTTACCAAACTAAATAATAAAATATCATTAACGAAAAATGGTTATCAAAAAAATCTTTCCTTAATTATAAAACAGTTAGTCACTTAAAACGTCCCTAAAGTTATTTCCTTTCCCATTTTTGTTTTCTGGTTATTGTCATTCTGTTGGTTCTCGTATTGTCAGTATTGTTTCTGGTGGTTGCAATAAGTGTTCTTCCATGCTTTTGTATGTAGTCTTCAAGTCGTTGTATTTATGCGTCAACGTTGTCTTCATTGCTAGTAAGTCCTCTTCCTCCTTCTTTTCTTGACACATATAGTCTGTCAACATCATCACTGGGATGTAATTCCTAATGCATGGGCATTAGTTTTCTTATTCTCTGGTCCATTTGTTTAAGTTCTTCTCCAGTCCCCTTCAAGAGTAGTCCAGAGTATCTTATGAGGAGGAGGTTTCAGTTATATAGCTTTGTTTTAAGTAATTTTCTGGTTTTCCTTAGATACTCTTTCTTAATTTTTTTCCATCTCAACTTATTTGATGGTTTCAGCTTCCAATATCCCCAAGTATTTGTACGTTTCCTTTTCTCCGAGCGTTCTAATTTTTTTTCTTGATTTTGTAGTTCCATTCCGTCTTTCAGGTGTTCTTTGTCACTTTTCATTTCTAGCATGGCGCATTTTTCTATGCCAAATTTCATCCCTACGTCCTGACTGTATATTCTCACTGCGTGTATTAGAGTTTCCATTTTTTGCAAACAATTTGCTATCATTCATGTACATTAGGTGATTGGTCTTTTCCTGCGATTTACTTCATTTGTATCCGTCTGAGTATGTGGTTGAGTGGCATCATCGCTATTATAAATCGTAATGGTGATAGCACATCTCCTTGGAATATGCCTCTTTGGATCTTTGCTTCAACTAAGCTTTTCCCTCCAGCTGTCAATTCCACTTTCTAGGTTTTTATCGTTTTCTCGATAAAGTTTATGACTTCATCTGATATTTTGTACATTTTGAGGCAGTTAATTATTCAGCTTTGTGTGACTATATTATATGCCTTTCTGTTGTCAATCCAAGTCATAGCTAGATTTTTTGTAGTGGCATCCTTTCTGTTCCTCGGGGAACAATCCGCGGCTTGTTTCTGAGTCATAAATCTCTTCCCTTATTTGTGCCGTTAGTATTTTCCAAATCATAGGTAGGCACGTTATAGGTCGGTAGTTGTTTGGAGCAGTTCCTTTGAGAGGGTCTTTTTGGATCAATGTAGTCTTTCCTTTGGTTATCAATTCGGGTACTTGTGGTTCTTGTAGGCATCTGTTCATTTCGAGTGCTAGTCTGTCATGGATGGAGGTGAATTTCTTGAACCAGAATCCATGTATGCCATCATGGCCTGGCGTTTTCCATTTTGATATTTTTTTGTATTGTTCTGAGTAGATATATGTGTATTTTCGCTTTCGGCCATTCTTCATGTCCTTCTAACTCTTTTGTCATGTTGCTTATCCATTCGGCTTTTTTGTTATGTTTTTTTGGTTGCCGTATTTTACTCCAAAATTGTTCAGCTTCTTTTGCATCTGGTCATTGTTATATTTTCGTGCCATCTACCCCAACTTGTTGGTAGAATTTGCTTTCGTTGTTTTCGAATGTCCTGTTTTGTCTGTATTGTTTAACTCTTTCTCGATATCTTTTTGGTCTTCCTTCTTTCGCAGGACTTTCTCAAGTTGTATTGTAATTTATCCTTGTATTGCCTTTTTCTTTTTGTCCCAACATGTTTCCTTTGTTTTATCGTTTTTGCCTGTTTTCGGAGATTTTTTATCTGCGTTTCCAGACGAATTTCTCATCACAGTTTTGATTTTTTGTTCGTGTTTTTTAAGGGATACCTGATTTTCTCACTAACTAATTTCACACTAGCATAGATTAGTTCATTTAATTCGGTTATGATTTTTTGGTGATATATATGTTACTACTTTATTTATTCTTTCCGTTTCCGTCTTGAATTTTCTCCAGACTATGTTTCTTGGTGATGGTTAGGTAGCTCTTTGTTTTATCCATAAACAAGAACAGTCTAACCGAAATGAAACGCCAACTTCGGAAAATAGACACACTACACATTTAAACAATAGAGAGCAAACACTAAGACAAGAACCAAAAAAAAAAAAAAATGAATAAAAATAAAGACATTATTATTATTATTATTATTATTATTATTATTATTATTATTATTATTATTATATCAGCCCAAGATAAAATGTTAATTCATTACAGATAAAATTTAGATTTATTATAAATGGTATTAATTAAGAATGTAAGCAATTAAATCTGGAGTAAAAAGAAAAGAAAAACGGTATAAGGATTGGAAGGCTTGAAATAAATCTTTGTAAATTGGAAAGATCAGATCAACTAAAATGACCCGTGGATTATCAAGATGTGCGATAGGGAATGTATGAGTCATCAGCACTGACAACCGAATTGGGACGACCGAGATAATGATTCTGGCGGGTTGTATTTACTTGGCACTCATATACACTTAGGAAAAGCGCGGATAGAGTCTTTGTAGTCTATCATGTCACCAGATATTTTGGCAAAAGTCTTGGCACTGGTATGTCATGTTGGTTGGTTGAGAAGTGAGGAGGCTGAAAGATAAAACTTGTCATACTCGTTGATAAATAATTAGTTTATATTCTCTCTGCGCACGTTGTGGGAAAGTTACAGCCATTGTCAAACTGGACAGTGGTCAGCTTGTCATTAATATATATATATATATATATATATATATATATATATATATATATATATATATAACTAGCTGACATCAGGCGGAGCAACTGATCATTGATAAAATCTGCTATGATGTGGAAGTGAATATTTTGAAATGCCTGTAGAGAAGCAAAGTTAGTTATTTGTATTAAGCACCTGGACAATGTATAAAATTATTTGCTTAATTATTATTATTATTATTATTATTATTATTGACAAGTAGCAATGCTTCTAGAAAGTATTCGATAAAATTTGAATATTTTCTTTCGGATTAATTTAGTTTTTGTAATTTTACGTTTGAGCTCAAGATGCCAGCTTGATGAATCATGCAAAAATGGTATCTATCTATCTATCTATCTATCTATCTATCTATCTATCTATCTATCTATCTATCTAAGTTAGGATAAAATAGACACGAGTATATGGCACTTAATAACTGTCAATTTCTCACCCATGTGATCAGCAAAACATCGTAATATATATCACAGATATTGAGCACTCTTAATAGAAATCTAAATCATTTATTGGTTTATTGACATCAAGCCTCTTTTTAAAGTATGAAAATACTTTTTTAAAATTCTAACAAATCTTTAGAATTTTCTTTATTCTTGTAAATTGTCGGAATTTTCAGTCGAAGATCTCATTTATAAAGCATCATATGAGGAACAAATTCACTATCAATGGTTTTGAATAGACGTCATCATCCTGTGATAGAGGTACTTCTCTAGATATTCTAATTGTACAAGTAAGGTTCATCTTGCTGAGTGCTTGATCTAGAATAAGGATTAGCAGGTTATATTTGCAAGCCATTGATCGTAAGTTTCATGGTGCTTGTTACAATATTTTGATCGAATTAATGAGTTTTGTTCCTTTACCATGTACATGTGGAATCTCAGTTTTTTTAAGAGCTGTGTTTCGTGTAGCCTTATAGAGGGATAAATTTGTAAGATAGATGGAAAAAACGAACTGGTTTTTCTGATGTTTTTTTTTTTGTCAATCATGCGTGTGTGTATGTTTACTGCTGGTTCCACCTTATCACAAAGTGACCGGAGAGTGTTATTCAATAAGGATCGAACTCTTTATAAAGTTACAATGATTGGCAAGACCTCCTCATGTCTTTAAAATATTTATTAATATTTGTTTTGTACGACATAATGCCAAATGGTGAGAAATGGAAGAAAGAAGATGGATTGATTTTAACCGGATTGGGTTATTCTATGTTTAGAGGTTAGGTAAATGCATACATTATGCATTTATATCTCCATTTTTGGTACAGTTTTTTAAAGTTTTATAGGATATCAAATATTCCCATTGAATACAAATAATTTTTGAACACATCTATTTGACCAAAAGATATGACCTTAACAATTACTCTCAGTTAGGGTCTGAGTGGACGAGTGACTAATTGCAATGAAGACGTACTGAATATTCCCCTGATATCCAGAAATAGAGCCTCACCACCAGTTTTTGTTTAGTATCATACAAAGTAACTCCTTTTTTCGAAGGTAGTATTACCCCTCAGCAGGAGATACAGTCATCGAATTCGACAGTGTTGAGACAGAACATAAGGAAAGAAGAGTGTGTTACTCCAGACTTCCAAGTGGTCTTATTTGGGACTCAAAAACCGACCACACACGTAGCAACTACCTTAGATAAGTTTCTTCATTAAAAGTATATTTGTCTAAGTTTGCGTGATTCTATCTTCGAATTATAGTTAATAACCAGACCTTTAAGACTGTCCCCAGCGAGTCCAATCGTTACCGGGGTATGACACCTTTGTGGTGTTGTCCCACACTAAACTTAATAAATAACTCCGTTTATTTAAGTCTGTTTTATTGCTTCATGTATTCCATTGAAAATTCCTGAAGCTGTTGAGATCAGTCTATCTTTAATGTTTTTGTTCAATTGTTTCTACTTACAAAAAGAAACCTTTTATAACGCTGTCACATATCACAGTAAAACGCACACTTTGTAAATGAAGCCTTTTTTTTATTTATTATTATTTTTGCCATCAATGGTATTTCCTTTGTCAAGACGGCAGTCCTTCTTAGCAGCTTTTTAAAGCGTATTTAATTAACTTGTTTAAACTTTTTCTGATACTTTCTCTCTCTTGCACTGAGGAGATTAAAATCAAATTTATTTTGTGCCCAAACTCAAATGAGATTCATTCACTTAGGTTGCCAGGTTTATAGAGTAACTTAGAAAGAAAAATATTCTTATATTAAACTATCCGAAAAGAATTGATTGGTTCACACTGATTAGGGATTTACTATTTGGATTATAGTTGTTGGTATTATTTTCAAGTGCAAAGTGAGCAAATGTCTGGGTTGCTTCGATGAATATGGAGTACCAGTGAAAATGCAAAAGCCCGATCTAGAAATGACAAAATTCTGGGATAATTTTGTTCGTCTTTCGCAGGAAAAGTTCGCGTCCGAACAATCATAAGTTCTCTGCTTAAAAAAAGGAAAAAGAAAATGTGTTTTCTGACTGTTTTTATGATATTCCGCCGGTCCACAGCAAAAAAAAAAAAAAAAAAAAAAAGTTGTTGCTACTAATATCGAATATATACGCACCTCTTATGTACGCATAATTTTAGAAATAGACGTAATTGACTGCTGTCAAAAGAATCATATTCCGAAAAGCAAGGTCTGCATTATTTATCTCAGAGGTGAAATAAACTTCAGTTGAGCGGATCTATCTATCTATCTATCTATCTGTTTGCGTTTTTATTTGTGTCACTTTTATGCTAAAACAACAAAACCAGTTGGTATAATTTGGGCCATGAAAACTCACAAGGACTCACCCTGTTTTAGGCTATATGAGGTTGTCATCATGGGTCACTCGCAATCACATTTTTATGGGGCATTTTTTCATCAAAGGAGCGTGTAGATATCAATTAGCTATGAATTCTTTGTGCTATTAGCAAGAAAAAGATTAAAGTTCTAATATTAAATTTGTTGGAATGTGTAACATATTAAATGGTAATAAAGAGAATAAATTTGTGAAAAAGGGTTTTAATTCCAATTCACAAATGGTTGGCATCAAGCCTCAAGGCAATAAAGATTACTCAATCCAGTTCAGCATAAAATCCAGAAAGATTTTCCTTCCTTGCAGGAAACATTAAATTAAATGGCCCACATAAGTCAGCTTGTTTTTTTATAGCCATTTGAAAATTAACTTTTCTTAGAATGCAACATTGATGGTTATTTATTTCATGCAAAAAGTTTTTATGGCTTCGACCCAGAAGATAATCGAACAAAAATATTTGATTAAAGTCTTTTGAAAGGAAATATTTAAGTTTAAAAATATTCTACACTGTACTAAATTTAACAATTTTCATGAGATATTTTCACGGGAATTAAACCTCGATTTTTAAATTCAACTAAAATCAATTATCTTTGAGTTTATAATATATATATATATATATATATATATATATATATATATATATATATATATACTTCATTAAGAAAAAACAACAAACCGGTCACATTAGGATTATGAATTTATTTTCATCCTGTTATGCGTTTTTGAAAAATTCAAAAACACGAAAAATGTCTGTAATGTCTGTTACATTGAGCTCTTTACCAGGAAAATTTAAATGTTCACTCTTGAATAGTTTTCTTGTCCTGATGGAATTACTCCCAACTCCGGTTTAACTGGACCAAATAATACTACCTACCTATATATATATATATATATATATATATATATATATATATATATATATATATATATATATATATATATATATATATTGGTATTTATTAAAGGATTAAATATTTTACAGGTATTTTCATTCCAACTTTTTAAAAGTACTCCTTGATAGAAATAATATTTGTATTCGATTTACTGGATTTGAGAAAATCTAAAACCTTTAACATCCTCTGCAAAAATAGATAGAGTGATAAATGATAATAGAATAAAAGAATTGGTATCTGATTTGTGCAGTATCAAAATATACGTGGTGCATTCGATAAGTTTCCAGACTTTTTTGTACAGGCACTTAAAATTGTCATGGATCCTTGAAAATTCACTATATTATTGCTATACATCTTATGAGGTGACTGACTAATTTTTATGATTTCAGGTAGAAATGAACAGCTACAGAAGCAATTGGAATATACTCTACTAAAGCCTGATTGTTACAGCTGGTGAATTTCAAAAATGCAATGAGGATACTTAAAAGAACGATATGCAACAAAATTCTGTTTTAAACTTGGAAAATATGCGACAGAAACGTATGTCATGCTTCAAACTGCTTTTGGAGCATCTTGCATGAATCGAGTATCAGTTTTTGAGTGGCATAAGAGATTCAATGAAGGTAGGGAGTCTGTGAGGGATGATGAGAGGTGTGGGAGGAGTAAGGAAGTCAATACACCAGGGTTGATTGGGCAAAGGGTTAGGGTTAGGGTTACTGAGGTTTTAAAGGAGTTCAGCAAGAGATGCATTTCCACCAGGACAATGAACCAGTTCACAACTCCATCCTTGTCACAGACTATTTGACCAAGATGGGCATCAAGACAGTTCCTCAGCCTCCCAGTGACTTTTGGTAATTCCCTAAGCTCAGAGGTTGTCGTTATGAGACAATTGAGGAGATGAAAGAGGCTGTGACGAAGGTCATTGACATGCTCACACAAGAGGACTTCCATGGGGCCTTCCAGAAGTTATTGGAACGGTACAACAAGTGCATTGCAGCCGGAGGAGATTACTTCGAAAGGGACTTGAGCTTCATGTGTGTTCTATCAATAAAAGTGCCCATACGAAAAAAGTCTGGAAACTTATTTAATGATCCTCGTATATTGAAGTACATACACATATCTGGAATTGCTTTTCCCATGGCAACGTTAAATAACTTCGATATATATATATATATATATATATATATATATATATATATATATATATATATATAAAGATTTAATGACTCTTTGTCACTATTGTTTACAGAGAACAATAACAATAACGCTGATGTATAAAAATATAATTTGCCTTTTTTCTTTTCCTTTTATTACCCGAAATGTACGAAATGTTTGAACGAGTGAAATGAGTAGGAATCGAAGACGGCTGAAATATACACACAAAGCGAAATACGAATCTTCTGTGAACCGCCTCTTTTTCTGCTTTCGCAAAACTGGTACAGGGTCACCTTAAGACACCGAATCAACTTAGTTTCTACGCTCTTCTCTACTTTGGCGGGTCTCGTCACAGCCATGTCAAGACACCGATTCATTTTAGATCCTCCTCGCTTCTCTGCTTTCGCGAGTCCACTCAATTCAGACTTTTCTCTACTTCTCAACCCTTTGGCTGAAGTTTGGCGCAAGGCCAGAGCCCCGAGAGACATGACTTCTAGGAGTTCCTCTGTCGCTCTTCTTCGTTCTCTGAGGTCGTCTCTGTTGGGGTCAAAAATTTCCAGGTTTATATAATTTCCCGGACGCTCACGCTATCCTCGTCATCACATCTCTCGTCTACGCGTTGCGCATGGACACACCTCCTGTCTTGCATGCTACTTACGCAACTTGCATGGCACTTCCACTGAGGAAACACGTTTACTTCCGGAAACAGGTTTATTTCCTGTTATGCCATCCACGCAATTTATGCAACATGTTAAAAAGGGGTCTTCTGGTCAATATTCAATACTATCAGCTCCTCACCAAAATTGACTTATGACCCTATAAGCGAGAAACTGACTGTCACTAAGTGCACTGTGTCTACACCATCCGAAATTATATATGTTTGTGTGCTTGTGAGTGTATTTGTGCATGTGTATGTATGTGTATGTATGCGTGTTCTATGACCCATAAGAAAGTTAGCAATAAAGCGTGAAAGTAACTCCGAAAAGCATAATTGTTAAAAACATAAATATTTGTAATGACATTTTTGTTGTTGTCAACATTAATCTGGCTGCTTTGGAAAAGTTTATTTTCAAATTGATGTCATCATGGAAGATGCGGTGGCTTCTTCTCTCAAGTTGACACAACATTTTCTGACGATCATTGCTTTATTTTTTCTTGTGGTAGACCTGACCGAAGTCAAAAATAGGATGTACCATGATTTATTCTCTTCATTAATTACTATTTCTTTGAAACAAAGAAATCTTTCTCTTTCCTAAAATGTTTCTCTATCACCATAAGTGACAAATCCTACTTACTCATGACCAGGAATCGAACCCGTACTAAAATGAGTTTCCTATTTATATTTTAAAACCACTTTACTCAAACCATAGGAGTTATCAGCTTGAAAAGTCCATAAAACATTTTTACTCCCAAGTAGCTGAATAATGGTGACGCACTGTTTTATCAGTAGTTTTTCAAGTGATCTTTGTAACTAGGAAATTTCTTCAGTAAAGCTCTGAGGAGGAGATTGTCAAGAGTTAATCAAAACTAGTGAGTCACTTGAAAAGCAAAGCTCAAATCATTTAGTTGACCGCGATATCAAAACAAAAAAAAAAAACCAACAAAAAACAGAAGCCTAAGGTGATAGAGACACTCATAAATAAACTGATATCTACGTGCAACACTTAGATGATCATGTGTGCGTGTCTATCGTATGTGGATCCGCACCCTAAAAGCTCACTCACACTCGCACATATATATTTATATAAAGTGCCTGTCTGGCTATCTGGTGAGGCAATTATTATATTTCTGTTCCTCCAACTCTCTCTCTCTCTCTCTCTCTCTCTTACTCTCTGTGTCTCTCTCTCTCTCAATGTTTCTGGGAGGAAGTCAACTTTGATAGAACGCTATACAGCACTCAGAGAAATCTCATTAACAAGAGTTTGTTAGTTCAGCATATAATTACCAGGTATTTCTTTCTATCTCTCATTTTCTTTCTTTCTTTCTTTCCATCACCCATTTTCTTTCTTTCTTTCTTTCTTTCTTTCTTTCTTTCTTTCTTTCATTTTCTTTCTTTCTTTCTTTCTTTCTTTCTTTGTGTCCATGTCTGTCAACGCGCGCGCGAGCGTGTGTGTGTGTGTGTGTGTGTGTGTGCGCGCGCTTTCATGTGTGTGTTCATTTCCTATCAACTGATTTAAATTATATTCAGTGCTAATGTATTTATATGGCGAGATTCGGTTCTTGCCGAAATATCAAAGAGTGCAGTTTCAGAAGTCCGTCCACCTCATGCAGCACCTCGTCCTAGTCTAAAACGGAAAAGGTCTGTTTAATTCCCTGATACCCGAGAGGCCTCTCTGCGATGTAGTGTCGACGGTTTCATGTTCAGCATTGTCTTTCATTGCATTTTACCATGTGTTAAATTCTGCTGGCGATTGAGGGGTCAGGTAAATGCAAAATGGCGAATAGAAATAGTTCTATAGTCATGGGATCACTATGCGAATGTAGCAGATAAAAAAACTTTAAAAAAACCTTTTATGTAATTTTTCTAAGCGCTTAATGAATGACTTTTGAGAACGTTTGGCGAGAAGAAATGTGAATAAGAGTCTATAAATCAATCATAATAATAATAATAATGAGGAAGAAGAAACGAAGGATTTTGCTGTTCCATCAGACAACAAAGTGAAGGTAAAAGAACGAGAAAATATAGACAAATACCTGGTCCTTGTCAAGGAGTTGAAAAAGCTGTGGAACATGAAGGTGACAGTGATACTAGTTGCTGTTGGAACACTCTCCAAGGGCTTGGAAAAGAAAATGGAGGAATTGAAGATCAGAGGAAGAATCGATACCATCCACACCATGGCACTGTCAAAATCAGCCCGAATACTCAGAAGAGTCCTGCAAACCCGAGGATGCTTAGATTTCTGTGTAAAACCATCCGATAAAACAAGAGTGAAAAACTCACAATGATAATAATGATAAATCAGGAAAAAATCAGAACTTTTGAGAGAAGAAAAATTTGGGAATACAAAGCAGACACCATCAAATCAGCAGAGATGAATGAAAAAATAAAGCATCTAGCAGTCCTTCTTGTATGACACTCTGGACCCTTATTAAAATGGGCAAGAGAGGAACTAAGATAAATAGACCAGAGGACAAGAAACTCCATGACGATGCACGAGGTCTCGGTCCGAAAGAAGCATGGTTGTGTAATTACAATAGTCGTTGGAAATGGACACGGCGATACGTGTTCAAATCCTTGATGAGACTGTTTGCATTTCATATATAGAAAGGTATGAATTCAATTATTCTCCCTCCTGCTAAGAGCAAATAGTAAGGCAGATCGGGCTCTTCAACCTTTTTTAGGCAACTTATCAAGAAGAAGGAAAACTCTGAATTAAAACCTGTTAAACTCCGCTAAAAATGATCTTATGTTGCATCCTACTCGCGCGGAAAGGTAGGTAAATATAATTGCATCTGAAAACGACATAGGCAGACTATATGTTTCAAGGAAAGAAGGATGAAGAGGACTCGCCAGCATTGAAAATTGCATTGATGCATCAATACAAGGATTCGATGAAAGTTATGAAAGGTGAGGGTGATGGCAATATCAATTATAATTGACGAACTTGGAACAGTCAACAGAAGTTTGGTAAGGAACTAGTTGAGTAGGAAATAGAAGGACGAATCGAGACTATCCAGACTGCAGCATAGTTAAGATTGGCTAGAATACAGAGAAGAGTCCTGGACACTGGATACTGAGAAGAGTCCTGGACACTGTGAAGAATTCACAAGGAGTGAAATAATAATGATGATCATAATGATGATAATGATAATATTAATACCAATAATAATTATAGATATAAAAAGAAGGATTAAATAAAACATACAAGAAAATAAGGTTCTAATTTAAAATAGTTTGCATAAATATAAATGTTATACTTTGAAATATTAATCTGTAAACGCACGTGCATGCGCAAACGCATACGTGTGCACACGTGCGTATATGTACCCATGCATGTGTAAGTGCAGATCTGTTTGCATTGTATTTATGTAAATTTAATAAAGTTTTGATCTTTCTGGATGATCCATGTCTGTGTGACTTAATGGCTAAAGTGCTTCATTGGATCTTTGAGGTATGTGAGTTCGAACTCTAGTTTTGAAGCCTCCTACTTTCATTACTTTTATGTTTATGGCACTGAATAACCCACGTAGGCTGATATGCCATTAAATAAAGTAAAATGATTATTGTTATTTTTGTGGTAATTTTGTTGAACAAGTTTTAAGTCTAAAGATATCACTTTCCAATTTAACGGGAAAACAGTTTTGCGTATATATATTTACCCAACCCCTCTAGAAGCAACAGGAAGTCAATTTTAAACGAAGTTTAACCGGTTTTAATTCACAGTTTTCCTTCTCCTACACGAGGCTTAGTCGGCAGGGGGCTGTAGAATACGCCGACTGCATCTCTGCAGAGGAGAACCCCCCCCCGATGAATATTCAGGATATGACACTGAACAATCTGATGGTGAGGCTCCAGTCCTAGAGCTTTGGGGAATATGGATTACCTCTTCATTGACATTACTTCCAGGTCCACTCTGAGCCGAGAGGTCGTACCTAATAGGGTCTCACCTATGGATCAAATAGAAGTGGTTGATCATTTAGCTGTATGCAAACAAATAACAGATACTAAATTGAATTATGAGTGTTACATAGCAATACTTGAAACCCTTTAACTGCGTGCAATAATTAAATTATTAGTATTACGTAGCAATAACTGGAGCAAATGAATGAACACTGTTGAATAGAATTGTTTGTGTTACAGGACAATACTTGTAACGACTTCTCTGTGTGCAAACAAATGATTAATATCAAATTGAATTATTAGTGTTAGATAAGAATACTTCAAATCATTTAACTGTGTGCTAACACAAGTAATATTTAATTGCGTTCGAACAAATTACTCTTTTTAAATTGAAATAATCTACAAACTATTCACTTACAAATCATATATGTGTATCCATTTAATTATGTACAAATAATAAAACTGATGTCAAATTGAATCGTTTATATTAAATAGATATACTTGAAAGTATTTGACTGCAAACAAATAAAGTCTGGTTCGTTTGAAAATGGGACCTTCAAACTATTTGTTTACAAATCATTTATGAAGAAACAGGATTTGGCATTAAATAACCTCCAAGCGTTAATATGCCATAAAAACCCAACCAACCATTCAACCAACCAACCAACCTAGACCAGTTGCCCTACCAGTTGCCCTATTTTTTCATAACTGGAAGGAGAATATTTGGATTTATACCTTCCCCAAGGGTATAAGTGTTTTGTGAAATGAAACCCGTCTCGACCAAAATTTGAATCGCGGTCACCGCGTTCATTTTCTACGATAGTCACCATTACATCATCACACTTATATAGTATGTATATCTCTGTGTGTTCTTGTATAACTTTACACACAAATATATTGGTAGATTCGTTTATATATATATATATATATATATATATATATATATATATATATATATATATTAATTCTCGGTAGGTTTTATCAATATCTTTTAGCAAGATACTGGGTTGTTTCAGTACAGCATCCTCCATAATCATGATACTTCACTCCAAGTGACCTTTTCTTCATCTCAGAGATAAGATTTTAAGTTTTGGATAGCATTAAAATAAATACGACAGTGGAGCTTCACTCTTTATTAAAAGATGAGTTTCGGTGGTGCTTCGACCGATGAAGAACTCGCTGGAGTGTGTGGGATGCTAAAGGGACTATTTTGAAGAATATTAACGTTTCTTTCAGTTTTCATTCCTCCATTAGTTTTAGGTTCGATACTTTTTGAACACGCCTCGTTTATTATTGCATTAATTTTTGTAAATGTCGACCGATAATTAAACATATTTTCTATAAAATAAGCGCATTAACAATTTAAGTTATTTGTGACTTCATCTAATTTGCATATGTTATTTCAGTCTGATTTCTAAAAATGTCATTTTATAATATGTTGTGGAGTTGTTGGTCATGAAGAGTAAATTTTGTCGGTCTCTGAGAGGAATTTGAAAAATATGAGACTCGAAAATGTGAAAGTCACAAATAGCCGTGCAATTCATTTCCTTCTGAATTTAAATATTGTAGTTTCGTGACACCTTGAAGCCTCTAAAATTGCCAATCTCTGATAGAAAAGAAAAAGAATATGTTAAAAGATTTTAGAATATATTTTGTGGGTTCTGAAAGTTTTTGAAGAATTTTCTTTGAAAAATGGATATTCAGTTTCGGTTTTCATGGTTAATGGCACATCAACCTTTGTGGGTTATTTAACGCCAAAGCCATCCTTGAAGAAATGCAGCGAATCAACGATTCAAACCCATTGGTTGGTGGGGGGGATAAAGGGGTTCATGCCTTTCCCAAGGTTATTTGTCTGAAAGTGAACGTCATAGTGCGACAAGAGTTCGAACTCACTTCAATGTCGCTGTCCAGTAGGTCAGCCACTACGCTACGGGAATCCCCCGAAAAAGAAATGACTACGAATTGAGCAACTAGGATAGGATATTTCAGAAAATCACCTAAAATATAAAGATCCATTCACGCTTCTATCATAAAAAATATCATTATCGTGACTTGCCCAGTCGGTTGGGTGTAGAATAGGATACACCGACTGCTTCTCTGCAGAGGGGTAAGAACCTCCATTTCCACCAAACGAGTGTCCAGGATATGACACCAAACAATCTGATGGGGAGGTTCTAGCAATGCTGGAGCTTTAGGGAATGCGGAGTACCCCTTCATTACCATCGCTCCCAGGTCCACTCAGGCCCGGAGTAGAAGCACCTGATAGAGCCCTATCTATGGGTTAAATAGAACTAACGGCCTACTTATGCTAAACTTTTATTTGATTAAACTGAATAGCTTAAAATAGAAATGTTTTTAACAATTAAACCATACTTACATTTAAACTGCGTGCTTATGCTAAACTGAATTATTTGAAATAGAACTGTTTTTTGACATTGAAATTGTATTGACACTAAACTGAATTGTTCAACATAGAAGTTTTGGCATTTAACTGTATGTAAACAAAATCTGTACTTATACTAAACTGAATTTGTTGAATTAGAACTACTTGACTAAACTGAATTGCTAGAAATAGAAATATTTTTCACAATTAAACTGTACTTACATTTAAACTGCGTACTTATGCTAAACTGAACTGTTTGAAATTGAACTATTTTTGACATTGAAACTGTACTTCCACTAAACTGAATTGTTATATATAACTGCTTGAATAGTTTGAAATAGAAATGTTTTTGACATTTAAACCGTGTACTCATGCTAAACTGAATTGTTTGAAATAGAACTGATTATTTACATAAAATGGATTTGGCGTTAAATAACCTACAAAGATTGATATGCCATAAAACCCAACAAACCAAAACAAACCAAACGTTATTGTGATATTGACACTTTACTTGCATCATTTTGTAGATATATATGAAAATCGGGCATTTTCACCGAATCAGACTGACCGTGTGGGAATGGGGTATGATTACCGACTGTGTGCTGGTCTGCATGATTGATTTATGCTCAAAATTCAAGCATTTTTTCAAACGAACGTAAGTGGAATATTTCTGGTCACATGACGTAGAAGATGAGGTCGTTTCATGTTCCCCCTACAGGTTTTTAGTTTCGATCGGCGACAACTATACCTCGTGCAAAAGGAAACAAACGAAAAAAAGAATGGATCAGTGTCCACGATTTACGCACAACGACAGTTTTGTGGGTCTTCTGTGAGGTGATTAGTGACTATTTTCTGATGAGTAGACTCAAAATAGGAAACCCTTTGCTTATTCAAGCGAGTTGCCCTTCCTACTTTGCACGTGGCGAGTCCCTATTTCTTCCCTGTTTGTGACCATTGTGTCTTTGCTTTTTTTGTGGGGGGCTTGGGAGAAAGCCTTAAATAAACACAATTTTTTTCTCAACATCCGGTGACCGTTAAGCAAAAAGAAAAAAAATATGAAGAGTTAAAGATTGTCGTGCGCCCGACTGGTTTTACGCCTGTCACCAAAATGTCGTCAGGTGACACAGCTTTATGAGATTCTGAACCATACCGAACGATTTTGTGAACGGTTGTGTGTGTGTGTGTGTGTGTGTGTGTGAGAGAGAGAGAGAGAGGGGGCAATTTTTGTCTAAAACTATGTTCAATATGCATCTAGTCTCTCTCTCTCTCTCTCTCTCTCACACACACACACACACACACACACACACACACACACACACACACACGTATATTATATATATGTGTATATCAACATAAAACAAAAACAATTCTGAACTATTCACAGAAATAAAGAATCTAGAACAACTTAACAACTGATAGAATTAAAAACCTTCTAGACACAATAAAAATCATTAGAAGCCAACAAAAACCAAAAAACTTAAAACGCACACTTGCTTAATCTAAATTTGGGGAACACACAACGTATGGAGTCTCAAAATACAAAAATAAAAAATGTGGAGTGTGTAATATAATCATAGAAGGAGAATCCTATACCTTCAAAAACCCCAAAACAACATTCATAATAAATAAAGTACATACTTGTTAATACATAAATTAAATAAAAAAAACATCTGCAGAAGCCAGAGGTTTTCACGGACAAATACCTCCAACAGGACATTCACTGACACAAATCCTGATATTAAAAAGAATCCCTATCTTATCAAAACAATCATCACTCTAAAAGCTAGAAAGAAAAACAACCTGAGATATCATCAATCTCTTGAAGAAGACCATAAAGTCGAGAAAAACACGAGATGAAGACAAATATATGAAATAATAAAATCTAAAATACCAAATTCAGATTCGTTTGCTGACCTATTCATATATATATACGAGGTGCATACAATAAGTTTTCAGACTTTTTTCGTATGGGCACTTTTATTGATAGTACACACATGAAGCTCTAGTCCCCTTCGAAGTAATCTCCTCCAGCTGCAATGCACTTGTTGTACCGTTCCAATAACTTCCGGAAGGCCCCATTAAAGTCCTCTTGAGTGAGCGTGTCAATGACCTTCGTCACAGCCTCTTTCATCTCCTAAATTGTCTTATAATGACACCCTCTGAGCTTAGGAAATAAGCAAAAGTCACAGGGAGCAAGGTCTGGACTATAGGGAGGCTGAGGAACTGTCTTGATGCCCATCTTGGTCAAATAGTCAGTGACAAGGATGGAGTTGTGGACTGGTGCATTGTCCTGGTGGAAATGCCACTGACCCGATTTGAAGAGTGCTGGTCTCTTCCGACGGAATCTCTTGCTGAACTCCCTTAAAACCTCATCATAGTAACCCTTACCCTAACCCTAAGCCTTTGGCCAATCAACTCTGGTGTATTGACTTCCTTATTCCTCCCACACCTCTCATTATCCCTGCCTTCCTTGAATCTCTTATACTAATCAAAAACTGATGCTCGATTCATGCAAGATGCTCCAAAAGCAGTCTGAAGCATTCTATACGTTTCTGTGGGATTTTTTCCAAGTTTAAAACAGAATTTTATTGCATATCTTTCTTCTAAAGTATCAGATTGCATTTTTGAAATTCACCAGCTGTGACAATCAGACTTTAGTAGGGTGTATTCCAATTACTGCTGTAGCTGTTCCTTTGAACCTGAAATCATAAAAATTAGTCAGTCATCTCATAAGATGTATAGCAATAACAGGGAATTTTCAAGAGTCTACGACGATTTAAAATGCCCGTACGAAAAAAGTCTGGAAACTTATCGTATGCACCTTGTATATATATATACACATATGACCGAGCAAAAGCAGGACGACCAGCTCGAACATACATACAGCAGCTATATGAGGATACGGGATGTAGCCCTGAAGACCTGCCAGAGGCGATGAACGATAGGGAGAAGTGTCGAGAGAGGGTCAGGGTTATCCGTGCTGGCGGCACAACATGATGATGATGATGATATATATATACATATATATGAATATATATATAATAGTTTGCTACATCTATAAATAAAGAGAGTTCAGTATCGGTGATAGAGCATATATAGATTTAATTTTAAATAGCGTAGACACAGAGTGTCTTGCCAATGTGATCATCAGATCAAAAGCATTCAGTCTGATGTTTGTGTAGGTGAGAAATTAATAGTTAACAATCGCTATATATATATATATATATATATATATATATATATATATATATATGTATGTGTGTGTGTGTGTGTGTGTGTGTGTGTGTGTGTGGATGTATGTATGTATGTAATTGAAGAAATTGCCAGTTTTCAACAGTTGTTGGTTGTTGTTTCATAAAGGGAAGAAAGGAAAGGCTTGCAATGTTGATTTCCTAGTCAATCCCAATTTGGCAAATTGGCGTAGCACAATCTTCCATTTACATATGATACTGCACTAAACTGTGTCAAGAGAAATACATCTCTCTCTTTCTCTGTGTCTCTGTATCCACGTACATATACGCTAACCCTCATAAACAGGTGTGTGTGTGTGTGTGTGTGTGTGTGTTTTGCAATGTGTGTGCATGCGAGTGTGGATCTGTACGTAATTTAGTCCTGGGGTTGTAGCAGACTAATTTGTGTGTCCTTTTATTTGACTGTCACTGTTGAGTTTATTGTTAGTGAACTCCACCCCACCCCCGCCTCCCCTTAAAATCACAATATTTGCCGCCTCTAAATTCAGACGCCGATCCAAACACGCCGACTGTCACAGCCACTGGTGTTTTATTTGCTTACCTTCTTGTTTATTTATGTTTTACTTACCTCAACTTATTTATGTCGATTTTTTCTTTTTCCTGTGTCCATCCGCCTTTGGGTGGGGGAATCAGACCTCCCTAAATATCGGTGACAAGGTAAATAGCAGTCAAAGAAAGAAATCATGTAAACCGAACAGAAAAAGAAAAAGAATATTTTTAGAATATCAAATAAAAAAAATGATGGCCAGAATGACTGAAGCAACTGAAAGATAGAGTTAGATCCCCCTGAATGGTAATTCTTTAATTAACAAAAAAAAATATGCAAGGTCACCATCAAGGAAGAAGATAGCAACAACGATTAATATGGCCGTGTATGCCACTGAATGCAAAAAATAGACCCTACACTCACAATCTAAGCTTCAATAACAGATATCCCAATAGAACTAGTTTATTCAAACACGTTTGCAAATAAAAGATGTAATGGGCAAAGTTCCCATAATACAATGGAATATTATTTTTTTTAAAGTTCAATCTTACAAAGGAGGTGATAATAACTGCATATTCTGTCTAGAAGAAAAATTATACATCCTTGAGCATACTAAGAAGAATTTGCTCAACAAAAAAGTCAATTAGAACCGAAGCGTACACATATCAACAAATTTCTTTTGTCATCTACCAGCAGATCCTGTTTAATACCATGATTTATTCTCCTCTTCTAATACTATCAGAGAGAGAGAGAGAGAGAGAGAGAGAGAGAGAGAGAAGAAAAAAGGAGGAAGAAAAAAGAAATTTTTTTCTCGTTCGAACACCTAACCATGTCATACCTTGTGCAAAGGTCTCACGTAACAATACTATATCACGTGACTTAACTGCACGAGCAGGATGCGACAAAAGGTCTATTTTAAGCGGAGTTAAACAGCTTTTAATTCAGAGTTTTCTTTCTCTTAAATTACTTGCCATACTAAAGTTAAAGAACACTGTCTGCCTTACCTTTTATCCATAGCTGGAAAGAGAATAGTTTGATTCACACCATTCCCAAGGATATTGGCGCTATGTGAAATGCAAACAGCCTTGTCTAGGATTTGAACTCGGGTCACCGTGTCCATTTCCTATGATAGTAACCATTTTATCACAAGCACCCCCTCTACCCTCATCTCTCTCTCTCTCTCTATATATATATATATATATATATCCTGCAGACGTTTTGATAAGTATAGGGTCGCAATCGAGCTTGTGGGAGTGGAACGGTTTCAGCAACAAGTAGGTTTTAAATCCAGTCTTTGTTCTTTTAGACCAATACCCTTACCAAGTTCACTTTGCTGCCATTGGTCTGATGAGATGGATTCATGCCTTTCCATAAGGGCATTAGTGTCAAGTAAAACGCAAACAGCTTCGTGCAGCAAAATTCAAAAAACTGCGACCGCAAAACAACAACCACAAAAACAACCCTTCATAAGATGGTGACTTTAGAGTCAGACTGGGCTTCGGAGCCGAAGAATCATTACCGCCAACCTCGGGTACCTCGGCTGTGCTTTACGATACCAATTGGCTTTGTTGGTTTTATGCCACAGGGCGGGAATACCAGCTCTATGCAGGTTCTGCCTTTTCTTGTACTCACTTGTAATATTTCTGTTTCTTTTTTTTCTCCTTGTGTCAGATAGTTTCGTCAGAATTCGAATTAACAATAAAACCTCAGCAGTTGACTACAATGACTAAATAAATCAGTAGTCCATGCGTTTTTTATACCTTTCACTCACAGATCTTCGAACTTTACCAGGTTAAGCTGATGAGCTCAGTCATTATCCTTCTGTGTATGTGCGTTTGTATATATATATATATATATATATAATTAGAATTTAACGCCAGAAGCGGCCCAAAGCGCAAATTTTTTACAAAAATTACCGAGCAATATCATATATTAATTATCATAGATATAAAAAAAGGGGAGTAACTCAGGACTCAGTTTTAAGTATTCAATCGTCAGGTTAGCTATGATATATATATATATATATATATATATATATATATATATATATATATATATATATATATATGTGTGTGTGTGTGTGTGTGTGTGTGTGTCTGATTAGATAGTACAGACACTACTCTATTGCTGATCCATATGAGCCGTTTGACTTGAATGGAATAAATTTTGAAAAGTGCTGTGCAAATCTCAAGTGTCTGTCCTATTTAATCAGACATATTTAAAAGAGAAAATGCTGCACATATATATATATATATATATATAGGAAGATGGATTAGTTAGTCTGTAGCCTGGCACCCTAATCCAGTCATCACCAGAACTTGGACCAAATATTTCTATTTTATTTGATCGATGTGTTTAAGGGAGAAGTTACACATTAAGAACCTTAGATAAGAATTTTGAATAGGTTTTTGAATTAGAAAAAGTCTCTCTTGCTATTTTGACTTAATTTATTGATATTCACACATTCACACACTCCCACACATATGTAAAATAGCAATAATTTTGTTACTAGTATTTAGAAATAAAAAATAGTCAATATTAGCTAAAGGGCATGTAAGGATCTAAGTTAGAATAGCATCTGCTGAGAGTGAATGGCGCTTGGTGACTGTCTGTTTCTCGCCTGTGCGATTACCGTTGGTCTGATAATGAATGTGTCTAAGCGAGTCTTTGATCTATCTCCCTCTCTCTCTTCTTTCTCTCTCTCTTTTTTTCTCTCTCTCTCTCTCTCTCTCTATGTATATATATATATGTGTGTGTGTGTGTGTGTGTGTGT
Organism: Sepioteuthis lessoniana; assembly: GCA_963585895.1. Taxonomy (NCBI): domain Eukaryota; kingdom Metazoa; phylum Mollusca; class Cephalopoda; order Myopsida; family Loliginidae; genus Sepioteuthis; species Sepioteuthis lessoniana. The sequence goes on from OY757927.1 coordinate 95,006,877, forward strand.
GTGTAAGAGAAAGATGGAAATAAATCAAACAGTGTGAAAATATAAAATAGGAAAATCAAGATACCTTGAGGAAGTATTTATTCATATATAAATAATGTGCCCACGTTTATCACTTCGGTTTTTTTAAAATTATCTTCAGTGTGATGTTAGTATGTGATGTTATGTCTCATTTGAAAATTATTTTCAATTGAAAAAAAATGAAACGAAAAAAATAAGAAAATTCTGAGGTTTATATTATCGTTAATATAACGAGCTATCTTTCCTTGTCCGATACGTTCCTACACACAACGTTTTAATCATTGGTGGAGATATAAATGCTTAAATAGGGAAAGACGGTAATGATAGATTCTGCTTACACAACTCGCCAATTAGAAAATGTGAATATCTAGCTGATTTTTCACACGAGAACAAGCTTGCTCGCCTAAACACTAAATTCCAAGTAAAGGAAGGAAAGCAACGGACTAACCCCAACTCAAGTAACTCTTAAGCGCAGTTACCTTATATATTCATAAAAAAAAGAAGTGGATAAATAGCGCTTTAAACTGTGAGGCATATTCCTCTTTTGAAGGAGTGTCTTCCGATTACAGAATCATCTCGGCAAAGATTCGCCTGAATCTATGCAGGAATAAAACGTAAACAGTTAAAGCTTCACGATCTGACCGGTTCTCACTCAACAAAACAGACCGTAGAAATCAATATACGGTAACTGTAAGAAATGAGTTTTTGATACTCTTCAGGAGAGACAACATCTGAAAGGAGATATATTCCGAGAATGATGAATAGGAAAACTTAGTTCGCGTCAACATATACAAGTAGCAAACCGATTGCATATACCAACCAAACCAGAAGTCAATGCAGAGTTTCGTGGGAGTCAATTATAGTTCAGGAAAAGCGAGTAAACGTGAAAAAAGCATCTTTAGTTACTCAAATTCTGACAATTTGTCGAGTCATTGAAGGAATACGTTCAAAAAATCTCGAGACAAAACTACCGTTCGTAGATTCCTCCAATGCATTTGATTCAATACAAAGAGAAAAGATGGAGCAAATTCAACTAGCATATGATATCCCCACAGAAACTGTGACTGCTATAATGATGCTTTATAAAAATACGAAAGTAATAGTTCGCTCACTTAATGGTAACACCGATTTTTTTTCGACATCGTCTCTGAAATCTTTGCAAAGAGATACATTAGCACCATACATGTTTATAATCTACCTAGGTTACGTACTTCGAACGTCTAATAAAAGAACATGGTTTCAAATTTAAAAAGAATGAAGCAGATGATATCCTGCAGAAACTATAATAGATGCAAACTACGGAGATGATCTTGAACTTCTCACAAATACACCAGCTCAAGCAGAGTCCCTACAGCATCATCTGTACCAATCAGCAGGAGACATTGGTCTTTACATTAGCACAAATAAAAAAACAGACTATATGTGTTTTAAAGAGGAAGGAGTAATGAATTTATCCAGAACCCTGATAGTATTAAAAATAAATGTAATTTATTAATGATTAATAAGAACTGATTTAGATATGAAATGTTGTTACTATTTAGAATTTGACTGAATAAAGAGATAGGTTGAAAGAAACAGGCGTTTATTTGATAGGATTATTATTCGAAATAATGCTATATTCAACAATGTTTCTGATTTGTTTATAATGTAAATTAATCAACCTTATCGAAGATGACAAAAACATCGTTTCTAAAGTGTGTTCCACTAACGCATTTCTATCAAATTCGATTTTGAAATTTCGGGTGTATTCTTAAAACTATTTTTGATTGATCTTGAAAGCTTACCAATCTAATCTTTATCCCACCCTGTACACAGGATCGTGTATACGCCAGCTTCATATTTGATAGGATTCTTCAACGTCTTCTTCTGTTTTAGAAGAGTTCGTGACGATGTGGACACAAAGATTGTTTATATTTTGTCGATGATGTGTCTAGTTGAATTATGGGGTCAAATAATCAATCGATGTAATAGATTATTATTGGAAAAATTATTGTTGAAATTGTTTGGAAAACTTTTTCGTTTGAAACATTTAAAAGCTTTTATTTTCACTCGTTGCATAAAAGATTTGGGGTATTGAAGTTGTGAAAAGGAATTTTCTATATAATCAAGTTCATCTTTTAAAAATTAGCGATTGAAAATTCTTAGGGCTTTTAAGTAAATACCAATGATTATTTCTTTTTTTTTATTTTGGTATTATGATATGAGTAAAAATGGATATGGCCATTTTTATTTAGGTATTTTGGATAAACAATAAATGATAATTTCTGATTATTATTTATCAATAATATATTCAAATTAGGGAAGGTGTTATATAATCTATGGCAGGTTCTGTTTTATTTAATTTATCTGTATTTTATGATAAGTAATAATTTCGTGGATATATAAATAGTTATTTATATATTATATTTATTATATATTGTAATATATCATCTATTTAACGAAAGTAAGTAGGATCTTCGGGTATTTAAATCTAATGGAACTTAATTGAAGAAATTCAAGAAACAGACGAGCTACGACCTCACTGAGAGGCGAACCGAATTTTTGTTCATAAAAATACCATTTCATTGGGAAAAAAATGCTTAGTGCATAATGTGTAAAATTTGATTATTCTGTTAATTGGGAATGATAATTTAATGTAAGATTTCTCGAGATGATTTTCTAAACATTTTACTAAATGGAATATCAATATATGATTTAAAAAAAAAACATATCACTATAAAAGATAATTTAGAGCTAGAATTTTTTCAATTTTTTCGTTTAATTTTTTCATTTGAAAATAATTTTCGGATGAGACATCACATCATAGTAACATCGCCCTGAAGATGTTTCCCCCTTCCCCGAAAAAACAAACGTTAAACGTGGGCATATTATTCATACATGAATAAATACATTCTCTGAATATCTTGTTTTTTCATATATTCAAAAGCTTATAGGAATTTTTTCTTTATTACACATACGAAGATTATCAGCTGTTGTCACTTCCTGCGAAAAATAGAGATTTTTTTTCTTTTGTAATTTAAAACTGTTGTTTGTCAACATTCAGACATTTATTTTTAATTTTTTTTCTGCAAGCACCAGGCTTTAAAAAGCAAATAAAGGGCGTCGTCATCGGAACCGGGATATTTTACAAATGAATCAAAATGTGAGCAAAGAAATTTGACCAGAAACCCTGTGAAAGCAACTCTTGTAAGATTTGGGTGGAGAAATCGCTAAAACCCTTGTTTAATCATGCAGAAAAAAAAGAAAGAAAAAGAAAAGAAAATGATATTTACTTTATTTCTGTTTATTCTTAAGGCTTGGCACATAGCATTTTATTTTCATTTGAAATATTTATTTACTTTTTAGAATAGAGTTCTATTTACTTTAAGCCAAATTCCACGACACCGCGCGTTCATTGCATTTTCTCTCAAAATTGCAAAATGTGCTAATAAATTAAAAGTGGCGAATAAAAGCCAAAAAAAAGTCCCTCCTCATTTTTAGTAAATCATTTATCAAAGATAATTACACAAGACAAAAGAATTAGATAGATATTAGTTTATATTTTAATGCTCTCGAGCCGTTAAATTTGTGGATAAAATTTTTCTTTGACTCACGCGTTTAAAACAAAATTAGAAAAAAAATTATGGAATTCTAATGGTACACAAACATCACGTACCTGATGCAAAGTGCAAAGTATAAACATACTTAGACAATTTCTTGTTCGTTTAAAAAATACAGAAAACCAACCCTAATTCTGACCTTTAATCTAAACCCAATTGATTTCTAAAACAGTTGACTAAATTGGAGTAAAAATCTAAAGAAATCAAAACCAATATTCATAAAGGCCAGTCGGTTGGGGCTATAGAATACATCGACTATATCTCTGCAGAGAGGTAAGATCTCTCATCCAACGATTATCCAGGATATATGACACCAAACTGTATCTAACGGTGAGGCTCCAGTAATGCTGGACCTTTGAGGAATATGGAATACTCTTTCACTGCCATTGCTCCTAGATCCACTCTGTCCCGGAGTGGTAGCACCTGATAGAGTGCTACCACTCTGGGTCCTATCTTGGATCAAATAGAACTGTTTGACATTTAAACTATGTGCAAACTAATGACTTATGCTAAACTAAATTGTTTGAAATTGAAGTATTTGGTTAGTTAACTGTATGTAAAAAAATCATTATTTGAATTGTTAGTGATACATAGCAATATTTGGAACCATTTAACTGTGTGCAAACAAATGATTAATATCTAAGAGAATTATTAGTGCTAGATAGCAATAATTGAAACCAGTTAACTGTATAGAAACAATAGCAATATTAGTATGCAAACAAATTAGTTCTAACTCATTTAAAAATGAAATTACCGACAAACTTATCTCTTATATATCATCTATATCAAATTAAATGTGTGGAAACAAATGATCGAGGTTAAATTGTTACTGTTACATAGCAATACTTGAATCCATTTGTGTGTAAAGAAACGATTAATTGTAATTAATTGTAAAATTAATAATTCGTATGAAATACAAATACTTGAAATCATTTAAGCCTGTGTAAAAAATATGCTTAGACTCGTTTAAAATGTTATCAACAAAATGTGTTGACAGATCATATATATTCAATAAGAATGTATAAAGAGGATTTGGTATTAAATAACCTAAAATTGTTGATGTGCCATAAAACTAAACCAAACCTAACCAAACCGAATATTCATCGTTTTATATAAAAAAACAACAACATTAATTTCCTTCTTTATTTTTTTAAGGTTTGCGACTGAAGCTAACTTTTACGTTGCACAAGAAATGAATGAATGATCTCCGCCAATGAATGGTTTATTCGTTTTAATGAAATGTCAACTTCTCTCGGGTAGTTTAATACCTCGATGTTAAAGAATCGTGTTCATCTTTACATTGTTGTACATAATTGTCTATTATGAATTATTTGCAAACGGATCAATTAAACCAAAAGATGCGACCCCCAACATATCTATTTGACCCAAAGATGGGACCCTAACAGGTCTTTGGCTGTAGAATTCACGGACTGCACCTCTGCTGAGGGGTAAGAATCCCCAATCAGTGTCCTAGATATGACACTAAACAATCTGATGGTGAGGTTCCAGTGATGCTGGGGCTTTGCAGAACTCATTGCAATTGCTCCCAGGTCCACTTTGGCCCGGAGTGGTTGCACCTGATAGGGTCCTATCTATGGGTTAGATAGAACTAACTGTATACTTATGATAAACTGAATTGTTTGAAATGGAACTGATTTTGACATTGAAACTCTACTTACTTAAACTGAATTGTTTAATATACAACTGTTTTGAAATTCAATTGTATATAAACAAATTCTGTACTTATACTAAACTGAATTAGAACTGTTTGACGAAGCTGAATAGCTTGAAATAAAAATGTTTTTGACAATTAAACTGTGTACTCATGCTAAACTGAATTGCTTGAAATAGAACTATCAGCATAAAATGGATTTGGCATTAAATAACCTACAAAGGTTGATATGCCATAAAAAAACAACCAACCAACCCATCTAACAGATCTATTTGATCAAAAGATGGGCCTACCACAAATCTATTTGACCCATAGATGGGACCCTAATCGTCTATTTGACCAATAAATGGAGCCCTAACAGATCTATTTGACCCCAAAATAGGACCAAAGCAGATTTATTTGATCAATAAATGAGGCTTTAAAAGATCTATTCGAATCATTGATGGGACCCCAACAGATTTATTTGACTCATAGATGGGACCTTAATAGATTTATTTGACCTAAAAATGGACCCTAAAGGATCTATTTAACCCCAAAATGTGACCCTAACATATCTATTCGACCCATAGATGAGACCCTAACAAATCTATTGGACACATTGATGAGACCTTAACAGATCTATTTGACTCCTAAAATGGGACCCTTACATATCTATTTGACCCCAACAGATATTTTTGACCTTTAAATGAGACCCTAACATATCTATTTGACTATAGATGGGACCCAAACAGATCTACTTGACCCCTAGATGAGACCCTAAAAAATCTATGGCTCTTTGATGGGACCACTACAGATCAATTTGACCCCTAGATAGGACCCTAACATATCTATTTGACCCTAAGATGAGACACAATCAGATCTATTTGGTCCCAATATATCTATTCGACCAAATGATGGGACTGTAACAGACCTTTTTGACCCTAGATGAGACCCCAACAGATCTATTTAACCATAGATTGGACCCTAAAAGATTAATTTGACACCCGTATATGGAACCCCAGTAGATCTATTTGACTCCTAGATGGGACCCTAACAGATCTATTTGACTCATAAATTGGACCTTGACAGATCTATTTGTCCAATAAATGGGTCCCTAACAGCTCTAATTGACCCATTGATAGAGCCCTACCAGATATTTTTGACCCATAGATTGGACTCTAATAGATCTATTTGACCCATTGATGGGACCCTAACAGATGTATTTGACTGCCGACATGGGACTCTCACAGATCAATTTGACCCCTAGATTAAACACTAAAAGATCCATTTGACTCTTAGATTGGACCCTAACAGTTCTATTTGACCAATAGTTGAGACCTTAAAATATCTGTTTGATCCCTAGATTGGACCCTAACGGATCTATTTAACCCATAAATGTGACTTAACAGAACTATTTGACCAACAGATAAGACCCTAACAGATCTATTGAACCCATAGGTGAGACCTGGCAGATCAATTTGAGTCCTAGATGAGACTCTAAAAGTACTACGACTCCGTGTCAAAGTGGACCTGAGAGTAATGGTAATGAAGAAGTACTGCTTACTTCCCAGATCTCCAGAACTTGAGCCTAACCACAAGATGCCATTTAGTGTAGCAGCTTGGACACTTTACTATAAAAGCATGTGTAAGTGAATAATTATAAAGTAATAGGCCATTAGACGAATGAGTAGAGTGTTCACCAATGGTCCAGGAGACCGGGTTTCAATCCCAGGTCGAATCATACTCATAAAAATGGTACTAGATGACTCCTTGCTTAGCATTATAAGGTAAGGATTAAGTGGGGCAATCCAGTAAATGGAGTAGCACCCTCTCCTATACCTTGCAGTAGTAGCTATTAAAAGGGGAGCTTTCGGGTCACTCTCGTCTGAGGTCGCCAACAACTTATAATGCTATAAGCAAAAATGAATTTTATCAAAAAACTTCCATTTTGTTAACACTGCGATGCTTTCTCGTCTTGAGTGTAATCAGTCAAATCATTGACCACTTGTGTCCAAAAACAGATAAGACAAACATAAGCTTTGATCAACAAATGGAATAATTGTTTATAAACAACAGGAACTGAGTTCTTTTTTTCGTGTCACTTGATAAAAATTGTTGAAATTTTACAAACAATTTGTTTTCTTGAAAAAAGTAGAATAACTCTATATTCTCATTGGATAATAAAGACGTCGATTTTTAGAAGGAAATCGCGAGCTTTCGTTTAAAAATGCGAGCAAATAGATGACCAATCACATACGTTTTGTCAAATTTCAAAATCAACTAATTAGTATGACATTTGAAAAGATTCCAGAAAAAATATTTTGAATGAAGTGAATTCATTTTTCTTTTTTATAAGTTCTGTAAATAATTACTTTGTAACTCAAAGTCGTCCACATCTTGTCGATGGGGCTCAAAATACGTTGATTTGATCCCCCTGGAGGGGGAGTAAAACCCCTCCTCCAAAAAGAGTGTCCTGAGTATGGCATTAAACTGCATCGGATGCTAAGGCTTCAGTTCTGGAGATCTGGGAGTGTGGCATATCCCTTCATTGTCATTACTCCCATGTCCACTCTTACCCGGAATGCAAGTATAACACCCCCAGCGTCCAATCCTCGTTCACCTCCCCCCAATCTCTCTGCTACTGCGTGGGAAAAAACAGATCGAAAGTTCCCTCCATGAAAGTGACCATACACTGCCCTGCCCCACGTTGTGATTCTTTAATGGGAAGGCCGATGGCCACGTCTGAAAGGAAGAGGGATTACTGGCAGCTGAAGACTGAAAACCGAAGGGTATATATTGTAGAACAAAAAAAAAATACAACTCCGATTTCTGCAGTAGTTAATAATAAAAAGGGTTTTATAATCTTCAAGTTTACAGATGGTAACAAAATCTGCGGGTGTGACTTATAATGGTCTAAGGCGTCGGTCTGGTGAGGGTAAGTCTTCTTAACAATAATTCGTCCCAACGGCGGACTGGTGATATGAGTTGGCAGCGCAAAGCACAATTCCAATCTGTTGGTCCCTGCCTGGTCTTCGTCTGCTTCGTCTGGTCCCAACTGCTTCGCTTACTGCCACCAACTGCTGAGTTAAAAAATCAGCTTGTTTATATAATAACCGCCAAGATTCTGGGGTAGGTTCTGACTGCGGCTGGGGTGTTCTCCATAATGTCATTTTCAACTCATCAGACATCCGTCATGTCTTTGTTTCAATTTTCGTCATCAGAAAGGGTGCAACTCACTTTTCACTACTTTCACAAAGTCGTTCCTCTCACTACCCTCGTAATGAGGACTACAGGATAGCTTTCCTCCTACCAGCACAGTTTTTCTCATTTTACTACTTATGACGTCAGGCTGGAGACTCTTCCCCTTATGCCCAAATATGCTAGACTGTCACTTTTGATGGAACTGGTTTCAAACCTGCGTAGGAGAAAAGGCTGGCATTCGTTCCAGACTAATTAATAATTCTCTTTCAGCACCGATAAGTAATTCCGGATAATTTTCTCACCTCTTAGCTGAAGTATTTCCCCAAATGCCAGATGGCCTCCGTCTTATCAACAAAGACTTCTTTATTCGCTTGAGTCCCATCTTTTAACTGGAGGGGACGTCACCTCGTATCCGAATCTTTTTACTGTCAAATTCTTAATTTTAACTTTTTCCAGATTTGAGAATCATTTTAGTATTATTACTCTTTTCTTTTCTTTTCTAATAATAATATCTTTCTCCCTCAATTTCCGCTTTGTAAACAACTTAATCTTCCCAACCTGTCAACATCTTCCAATTCCCATTTCGGGCCCTTGTCAAAAGTTCCTTTTCCCAGAAATTTCAATTTTACACTTCTTGGCAATTATATTTGGCTGCTCAACTTTTTGGTTAACCCTTCTTGTACCGCCATCGACCAATATTGTCTCACAAGTACTTGATAGGGTCTCATCAATGGATCAAATAGATCGGTTTAAAAGTTATTCGCATTTGGACTGTGTGCAAATCCCCCCACTAGAAAATCTTTTAAGAAACAACAACACAAAAAATGTAAATATGAACGTACAATGAATGCGATTCCTTGACCTCTACGCATAAAATAATTCTAGGCATGTTGACGTGTCCTTAAAATCAGTCAGTCAATCAATCAATCAAAGTCGTTGAATAATTTTGTTTCTTTTGCTAAAATGACAACTTGAACCAAAAACGAAGTGTAGAATATAACTCATGATCAGCCGTGAAATTGCCAAGTTTACGCAGTTCAATATTGAAGTGTATATGCACTTCCAACAACATTGTTACTTTTACTGTTGTTCAGTTCAAAGTGAATAACAACACAAAAGAAATTCATTTAAGAGAAAAAATTAATTCATACGTGACCACAACTCCACAGACTTATCGTCGTAAAAATTATAGATTTCTATATTTGTTTCTTCTTCTTCTTCTTCTTCTTCTTCTTCTTCTTCTTCTTCTTCTTCTTCTTCTTCTTCTTCTTCTTCTTCTTCTTCTTCTTTTATTTAAACGTGTCTCTCTTATTCTTTTTTCTTTCTCTTTGTAACAATTTTTTAGGCTACTCGACATATTTTTATCATCTGGAATATTTTTCCCTTTTTAAGGTACAAGTTATTGTTACAGTAGTCATTCATTATCAGAGCGCTAATTAAACCTTTAAATGTTGCAAAATAACCCTCCTTCTTTCATTTCCTCTGTTGCACCACGTTCTTTCCTTTTTCCGATCTCTCGCTCTGCATTCAACAGACATGACCTCCTGACTCCTGAATCAACTTAAAAACGTGACCTGAACGAGGTAACCGGGGCCAAGTCTCTAAAAATAGGACCGAAATATTTTATAATTATTACCGTCGTTTCATTTTGTAAATTTAACAAGAACTTCTTATAATTAAGAAACTGCGTATGAGGATAAATGGAGATAGAGATGAAATGGTTAATCACATCTTAAGTGGATGTAGCAAACTAGCACAAGAGGAATACAAGACTAGACACATTTAGGTGAAGAAAAAAAAAACCCTCAGAATTCAAACCTGTTAAATTTCGCTAAAAAAAACTGGAGTCCCCTCCTTCTAGTGTGGAGGGGTTGCTAAATAAACACTATCAAATACTCTACCTACAAACCAGAATTTCTTCTAGAGGATAAGGCAAATAAAATTCTCCGATATTTTGAGATACAAACTGATCACCTAATCACGGCCAGAACGTCCGACCAAAAGAAAATAAAAGAACTTGCCATCTCGTGGCTTTTGCTGTTACCGTGGATCCCATTGAGGGAAAATAAAAGAAAGCGAAAAAAAATCGACAAATACCTAGACGTTGCCAGAGAGTTCAAAAATCTGTATCGTTCATAACAATAGTAGTTGATTCTCTTAAAACAGTCTCCAAAGGCTTGGAAAGGAGACTGAAAGAATTGGAAATCAGAGGAAGAATCGAGACCACAGCATTGTTAAGATTGACTAGAATACTGAGAAGAGTCCTGGAGACTTGATGTGACTAGTTGTCAATCAGACTTAAGTAAAAGACCATCATCTAACGCTAAAGTGAAAAGCTTGCAAGACATGAAATAATAATAATAATAATAAGCGTAGAAAATGGGCTATGGAAGATAACAAACTAGCATTATACTGTTATTTTAGAAGCAAACCTTACAAAAAGAGGGTATAGAAAAAGAATGATAGAAATCTGCACAGAATTCGGTAGATTTAAGGCAACAAACCAAAGGCTCGCTGACCAGGTTAGAACGATAACAAAGAATGGTTGGTTTTCTGATCTTGAAATAATAGAAATCCACCAACAAATACATAGCCAAACAAATCAACAAACCCCTAATACAGTAACCGAGACACTAAATACAGGAAAACCAGAAACTCCTAACCAAACACTACATGACAATGACCGATACACCAGAAACACACAAACGTAAAAATTAATCCAAGAGGAAAAAAAGAATGTAGATACTATCAAAATAATCATACCTGAAAAGAAAACCACATTGCCTTCTCTCAGAAACCCAAACTGAAAGACAGTCAAGTCGGAAACCGAGAAAGTGAACGACTTATTGACAAATAGCCCGACAAACGACATCACAGAGTTAAACGATTTACTATACACCGGAGAAAAATTAGTCTGATACGAACTCAGACTAGAATCATAAATAAAAAGACTTCAACAAGCAAGAATACTAAAACGGAACATTAAGATATATTCGGACAAAACTGAAAAAGCACGGCAACTAAAACGAAAAATAAAACTTAAGGAGACCAAGCAAAAATACTGGCGAAAGACGGAAGACTAAAAATATACCGAGACAGGACCAAACAATATAGACAAAACAGGATGTTCCAAAGCAACAAAAAAAAAAATCTACCCACGAGTAGGGGTAGAATGGTCAAAGCCATACCAACAACCGGATTTGAATGAGGCAAAAAGTTTTTGGAGCAAAATATAGGAACGGAAAGATCATAACAAAAAGCCGAATGGATAAACAACATGGAAACTGAGTTGCGAATGCTCGAAGAAGGTCCTCAGGTGAACATACACGCTGATGCGCTCAAAGTAACACTAGAAAACCCCAGGCCTAGATGGCATACACGGATTTGGGTTTTAAAAATTCATCTCAATACACGACAGACTTGCTACTGAAATGAATAAATGCATACAGAAAACTGAGATACCCGAAGGGATGATCAAAGGGAAGACCCCTCTAATCCAAAAAGATTTCCTCAAAGGAATAACTCCAAACAACTATAGACCCATAACATGCCTACTGATGATGTGGAAAATACTAACGACACAAATTATGGAGATCTACTACTCATTGATAAGCTGCGGAATCTTCCCCGACGAACAGAAAGGATGCCGCAAGAGGACCAGAGGCACAAGAAAACTGCAGTATATAGATCAACACATCCTCAACGAGAGTAAAACGAGACGGAAAATCTAGCAATGGCTTGAATTGACTACAAAAAGGCTTACGATATGATCCCCCAAAGCTGAATACTACACTGTCTCAAAATGAATAAAATACCGGACCAAATTGCACAGTTTTTCTAGAAGATCATGGAAACCTGGAGAATGGAATTAACAGCAGGGGGAAAAATTTTAGTTGAAGTAAAGATCCAAAGAGGCATATTCCAGGGAGATTCACTATCACCATCCTTAAGAAATGCACAGCCGGTTACAAACCCAGTAATTCGCAAAAAAAAAGATCAACCACTGGATGTACATGAACGACATCAAACTTTTTGCCAAAAACGAAAAAGAATTGGAAACCCGAATACAAACTGTGCGAATACACAGTCAAGATAGAGGAATGGAATTTGGCATTGAAAAATGCATCAAGCTAGGAATGAAAAGTGGCAAACGATACATAACGGAAGGAGTCGAACGACCAAATCCAAGTAATAATCAGAACGCTCGGAGAAAATACTTGGGGATATTGGAAGCTGACACCATCAAACAAGTGGAAATGAAAGAAAAAATTAAAAATAGTATCTCAGAAGAATCAGAAAATTAATCAAGACAAAACTTTATAGCAGGAACGTTGTCCAAGGGATAAATACCAGGGCTGTTCCCCTCGTAAGTTACTCAGGACCATTTTTGAAGTGGACAAGTGAACTTTAAAAAACGGTCCAGAAAACAAGAAAACTGTTCGCAATGCTTAAGGCCTTGCGTCCTAGAGATGACGTTGACAGACTATATGTGTCAAGAAAAGAAGGAGGAAGAGGACTTACCAGTATTGAAGACAGCGTTGACGCATCGATACAACGACTCGAAGACTACATAGGAAAGCGCGGAGTAAGACTGATTAGAACCACCAGAAACAAAACTAACGACACGAGGATCAGCAGAATGACAATAACCAGAAAACAAAAGAGAGAAGAAAAACAACTCTATGGATGTTTTACACGACTAACAAGTGATATCTCACACGAGAAAATGTGGACGTGGCTAAACTTAAAGAGAGAAACTGAATCTCTTCTAATAGCAGCACAAAACAATGCCATAAGGACCAACCATATTAAACTAAGAATAGATAAGACGCAACAAAACAGCAGATGTAGGTTATGTGGGGATAGAGACGAAACAATCAATCACATAATAAGCGAATGCTGCAAATTAGCACAGAAAGAGTTTAAGAATAGTCACAACTGGATGGGCAAGGTGATCCACAGGGAATTGTGCAAGAAATTGAAGTTTGACTATACGAACAAATGGTGTATACACAATCCAGAATATGTCCCAGAGAATGAGACACACAATCTCCTCTGGGATTTTGAGATACAAACAGATCATCTAATCCCCTTGCCAGAAAACTTAAAATGTTATGAAACATGAGGGTAACGGTGATACCAGTTATAATTGTTGTCCTTGGAACGGTCCCCAAAGCCTTGATAAGGAGATTGGAAGAGTTGACAATCGGATGATGAGTCGTGACCATACAAATTACAGCATTGCTATGATTGACGAGAATAACGAGAATTCTGGAGACATGAGGAGATTTGTTGTCACTTAACCCCCAGTGAAAGATCATCTGCTAAAACTGGCGTGAAAAACTTGCAAGAAGTAGAATTGATAATTACAATCAATTTTTGAAATTTAATTGTTCATGACAGAAAACTCGTCGAATAAATCAGCATTAAAAATAAAAAAATGCACCGCCAAAAAACAAAACATGACCAAAAATTGTAGATTTGAATGTAAAGCAACGTAGAATGTAAAAAGTTAAAAGAATGACGAAAGAAAAAGAAATTTTCTTTAAATCTTCATTCAAGATAAATGGGAAAGAAATGTAAGAAACTCATTTCTAAAATTTAGTTGATGAGCGCTTTCTGAAAATAAACTAAAGAAAATGTCACGGGACAAAAACAAACAATTAATTATAATTTTAAAGAAACGATTGAATAAATCAACGAAAAAATCGAATAATTGTCGATGAACAACAAAAGATAAAACATGTAACTGAATATCAAGAAGAAAGAAACAAATCAATTCACAGGAGAATTGCATGAAAACAAACATATCAAGTAAAGGTGAAAAATATTAGAAGAAACTAAGGAAAAACTAATCTATATAGGAGTTACCAAGATAGAATGGAAAATACGATATTACAAGCAAATGATGACATTGAAAAATACGAAAATAACACAACTATATTGAAATATTTTTGGAAAAAAAAAGACGGACGGAAAGAGTTAATCGGTGGAATGGACTGGAACATAATTAGCAATCGGTATGTTACATTGGAAATTCAAAGAGATACCAAATTTTCTTGAGGAAAAATTACGTAAAATAAAATTCGAGCAACTGAAGGGGTGGGGTGGGGGAATTGACTGTGTCAAATAAAATTACGTAACAGAACAGAGGAGTTGAATCAATTGACGGTTTGGGGGAATTGACTGTGTCAAATGAAATTACGTAATAGAACAGACGAGTTCGGGCAACTGAAGGGATGAGTCGAGGGGGTGATTGCCTGTGACAATTGAAATCACGTAATAAAACAGACGAGTTCGAGCAACAGCAGTGGTGTAATGTAATTGATTGTGTCAAATGAAATTACACACAAACACTAACAAGTATAACGGAAATCGAATTGAATTGAATCTGAAACATTCAGTGTATCAAATATGAACCAGTTGTCATTGACTATTAGATAAAAAGGATTGATTTTAAGTGATTATCAATCACACACACATACATACATACATACATATATATATATATATAGGTATTATTCGGTCCAGTTAAACCAGAGTTGGGAGTAATTCCTTCAGGACAAGAAAATCATTCAGGAGCTGAACATTTAAGTTTTCCTGGTGGAGAGCTAAATGTAATTTTTTACAGAGCAATATTTC
This sequence comes from Sepioteuthis lessoniana, assembly GCA_963585895.1. NCBI lineage: Eukaryota > Metazoa > Mollusca > Cephalopoda > Myopsida > Loliginidae > Sepioteuthis > Sepioteuthis lessoniana. The sequence continues at coordinate 95,021,988 of OY757927.1, forward strand.
TTTAAGAAAAAAAACAAAGACCGGTTAATTTAGGATTATAAATTTATTTCCATCCTGTTTTTCAGTTTCTGGTGTGAACCAAAAACACGAAGAAAAATATAACAGGACTTCTTCTGATCCAATGGATAAATAAAACAGACAAGACACGTGGGGTGGAGGGGGAGGGGAAGAGATTAAGGAGTTACCTCCTCGTTTTATTGAATTTCCGTTTTTTTACCTATTTATTATATTTTCAAATTTCGTCAGTTATAGTAAAGTAAGTAAAGTAGGCGACCATAGTCGAGGGTGACCCGAAGGCTCCCTTTTCGATAGCTTACTACACCAAGGTGTAGGGGAGGGCGCAACTCTTTTCCCTGGATTGCTCCACTTTACCCTTGATCCGTACCTTATAATGCTGAGTGTTAAGCAAGGAGGCATCAAGTACCATTTTTTGAGTCTTTGATATGACTCGACCTGGGATTGAACCCAGGTTTCCTGGGCCATTGGCGAACACTCTAACCGCTTTTATTTATTTGTTTAATGCATTTTCTTTTCATGTTAAGTTCGATAATTAACTTTTAAGAGAAATATTAATGCTTATATTAATTTCGATACCATTTATTTAGCTACCTATTTTTTCCTAGAGTGTATGTTGGATACGTTTATTTTTCCGGTTTCACTATTTATTTCTATGTTTTTAAATTTATGTCAATAGTTTAAATTTAGTCTTATGTCTACATCTAGCTATTAATTCACTTCTCTTATTTGATAACTTATCAGGCCATTTATGTATAAGAATATGTATTTTCTCTTCCAAGCACGAATTGCATCTACCGTCAAAACTATTTGGAGTATTTGATTTTTAAAGGTATATATATATTTATATATATATACATATATATATATATAAAGGTATATATATATATATATATAAAGGTATATATATATATATATATATATATATATATATATATATATAAAGGTATATATATATATGTATATGTATATAAAGGTATATATATATATATATATATACAGAGGCAGTAACGGTATTTATTAAATATCAGTGTGTATATAAAATATTTTGTCGTAATAAAGAGATCTAAAATTTTTCCTTTTAAACTTCAAACAATTTGTGGCTATTAATTCTAAGTCTGCTCTAAGCAGGTGTAGAGTAGCACCTGTTAGAGTCCCATCAATGGGTCGAATAGATTTGTTTGAAAATCATTAGTATTCGATACTTGATACTCAATCACTGTGTGCATAGAAATTATTTGTATTAGATTGAAATAATTATTTGAGTCTATATAAATGCGTGCAAATTATAAGTATAAAAGTTCGGCATTAAATAACCAAAAGGAGCTGACGTGTCGTTAAACAAATAAAGCGAATCAAACCAAACCAGACCAAACTAAACCAATTTAAACTAAACCAGACCAAACCAGATTAAACTAAATCGAATCAAACCAGATCAAACGAAAACTATCAGCCCATTAGCATAATGGTTTGAGTGCTCGCCTATGGTCTGTGAGATCTGGGTTCAATCCCTGGTCGAGTTGTACTAAAGACTCAAAAATGATATTTGATGCCTCCTTACTTAACACTCAGCATTATCAGGTACGGATCAAGGGTAAGTGTAGCAATCCAAGGAAAAGAGTAGCGCCCTTACCTCGAACTCGATGTAGTAGCTATTGAAAACGGAGCCTTAGGGTTGACCCCGACTATATGCGGCTAACTTATATACTAGATCAACCAAATCAAACCAAAATAGTTACATTATTGGCATTTTACTCCAAACGTCATTGATTTTTGAATTCCAGTTAAAACATTTCTGAATCTTGATTTCTTTCTGGGTGTTAAAAGACAAAATTTGATGACCAAAAAGATTCCAATAATAATAATTCAAAATGCTTTTAATGTGATTGAAAATTGTTTTTCTTTAATTGTGTATTTTATTTGAATTGTAAAGACATTTTTGCTGTTTGAAAATTGGTCAAGATAAATTAACAGGAGAGAGAAGAAAGATTGTGTGACAGGAAGAATTTTTGCCTGATTTTTTTAAATTTTTGCCTTTCTTCGAAACGTTTTTAGTAAATACACATTTCGATCTGTAAATCGAGCAAAATCGGAATTTTATTCAATATATTTTGCTAATCCCAAGACAAACAACACATTTTTAATCTTGAAATCAGTATAAAACACAAATCAATATAAAACACAAATCAATATATAATAAGTCAAAATTATGATGACTGAAAATTAAAATTACTATTCGAATTATTTATTCTTTTTGTGAATTTAATATTTTGTTTTCGTCGAATATCTTTTATTGACCACAATTCTCCAGTCCAATATTCTATAATCATTTACTCAACGACCATCTGTTATCAAATCTTTTTTTTAAGTTTTGCTACTATTTATCTATTTTTATTTTTTCATCGTATTCTGTGTTTTTTTTTTTTTTTTTTTTTTTGATGATAAAGGCTGAATATCTCTTCTCAGTGATGTCCTACAGAGAAAGGTCCATTCTTGATGTTTACTTATATATCTATATATTTTGTTTTTTTGTTGTTTTTTTACTCGAATAGGGGGGGTGCGAGAGAAAAGAGAAACAATTGTCCGATGGCGTGTGAACAAATTGTTATTAGAAGAGGGGGACATTTTCGTAGTTGTGAACAGGATAAAAAATCGCAAGTGTAAAATTGACCGATTAGCGGAAAGTTTTTATTTTTTTTATCAACTGACTGAATGGGTTTTCTTGTTAATCACAATAATTTGATAAAACATTTCTGAAAGGATCTAATTGCGTTTTTAGTGTCAGTTTTAACAGATAAGATCTTTATGAACAATTTTAGATAAAGCCTAGTTTATATATGTGCGGGCGTACGTATATATGTGTGCCTATGTGTACGTGTGTATGCGTGGGTATGTGTGCATGTGTGTGTACGTGTGCGTATATTTGTGTGCATGTACTTACATGTGTGTGTGTGTGTGTGTGAGAGAGAGGGGGGGGAGTCCGATATCTCGCATAGAACATATAAAAGCAATATAACCATATATAGAAACAAATAAATTTCAAGCTTTTGCGATCATCAGTTAGTACTTCATTCTGGAAAACTGCGGGTATTACGCGAGGGTGGTACATAGAAAACATGGACTATAAAATGGAATCGGATTTATATTATTAATGTACATCGAATAATGTATTTAACAAAAGTATCTTCGAAAAAATTCTGACGTTGGTTAAAAAACTTACCATTCCTTAAGTTTCTAATTGAATATGCGTGTGTATGTATGTATGCGTGTTTGTTTACATGTGTGTGTGTGTGTGTGTGTGTGTGTTTGATTTCAGTGGTATCGTAGCAAGTGAAATAGGAATCCATTTTTATATGTGGCTATTTCGGTCCGTTTTATTTTTATATACGCCGGCATTTCGTTTCGTTTGATTTGTCGATATTTCTTGATATTGTGAGATTCCTAAATTTAAAAAATTGAATGCCAAATTATGATAATTTATAAATATCTTCAATAAATGACGACTAAGTTTTTTCTTCTCATCATTCGACTAATAGATGGAGTAGTAAGTAGTCTCAAAGAAAATTATTTTCATGCCTGCATTTTGATATGAGCTCTTTTTTAAATAAAAACTCAACGATTTGAGCCAAGAATAATCTTGAGAAGTAGAAGTGACGGTTGTGATAAGTGTAAAGAAGAAATGTATTTCTTTGTAACCCTTTCCTAAGACTGAAGAATCGATCCAGATGACCGGTGATAGGACAGAATACTGGAAAGATAAGATTTAATGCCAGTACAAAAGGATCTGTATGAAAATGAACGTAGACCGTTGCCCATGTTTTCTACTTGAATGCGAAAACAAAGAAACAAATATGTAACAAGATAAGGACGGCGAAAAACCAACTGTCACCGGCCAAATATCCCTAAATCTATTTATTTTGATGGTTGCTAGGTAAGTAATCAGCGGCATTTACCTATGCACAGCTGGTTACATGACCCTAAAACGACATTTAATACTGACGATAGGTAAACATCTCAGTTAGCGACCAAAATGGCTGATAAACTCATTGTTTGACTTCCCACTTTTTGTGTGAAAGTCGTACGTAGAGGATTCAAACAATGACATAAATATAGAACATAAAAACGCCCACACTTTACTTATATTGAAGAAGATGCTCGCTTAGCAAAACGGTTACCTTCGATTGAAATAAAATTGGTAGTTCGAGTTCAAACCCTGGACGTAACTGCGTTTTTTTTTTTTCGTGCTAATGTCCGTAAGAAAGGTATGAACACATCTAATGGTCTTGGAGAATCGAATAAATCCATATCCATCTAGCTACTAAATCTGATTAAAATAGTTGGTCAGATTGAACTTTGTACCCCTGGTAGAGAAGGAGAACAGGGTTCAAACTCCATGCCAACTTGACACATTACTCCTCGTATCTTGGGGAAGGCTTGTCCTGCAGTGGACAGAGAAAATGCTGAAATAACGGTGGTTGTGAATGCGTATTTTCAAAAGAAATTAAAACATGCACTTGTACGATTGGCGCAGTACAATCTTCCATTCCTTTGGCATTTTGCTTTGTGCTGAACAAAATTAGTATCTAGTTGTAGTACTGCTGTTGAAAGGACTTTTCAAAAATGCTTCATTGAATTTCACTAAAAAAGACTGTAAAAATTGTTGGCAATTTGCGTGTCATTTTCGGTCTTTTTGCCAACAACAAAAATTCCCTCTATTATTGCCAAAAATCGACATCTTTGAAAATCAAGAAGAAATCTTCATATCATTTGCCCATAAACACATTGACTCGTGTTCTTGTGTACATAGGAACATACTTACATACATATATATTGGTTTGTACGTGTACGTGTATATACATGTATGGCGTTTTATTATATAATCTAGATGACTTTTTACAGTCTTGTTTGTAAATAAAAACAGACTTTCTCAAGCAGAACTCTAAAAAGTAATTTAAATATATCATTATAAAGCACTATAAAACATCAATCAAACATTGAGAACTCTGAAATTGCATAAGAAGATAAAACTAAAACATATATATGCTATATATATATATATATCATCATCATCATGTCGCGCCACCTGCACGGATCTCCCTGTGTAATATAATTGCCGAGGGATTTCGTTTTATATATCTTGCCTTTTGGTTTAATTAGGCTGAGAACCTTTCGCTTAGCGCATGGGTTAGTTAGGTGCAATATTAACGCAGGTGTTCACGCGCGCGCGGAGAGGATGTGTTATTCAGAGATGTCAAAATAAAAATCCCAGATAGGAATTGTACCAGGGGATGGGAATGACGTCATGACCGGAAGCGAGGGCTGAGGATTTTGGGATTTGAGAAAAAGCATTGAGTTGAGTTTCTGCCTCCGAACGAGAGAGTAGACATTCAGAGCTGGGCGAGGCCAGACGAATTTGTGCGCTACGGGCGCCGCGCGTTGGTTGGGTTGAGAGCTGACGATGTAAAAGCAGACAGCATAAAAAGATTGTGTCTCTCTCTCTCCTCATGTCGAATAACCTTTTAACTCAAAGGTAATAAAAAGTTTCGTACCTGAACCAATTTCGTAAAGTTTCGTGTTTTTAGATTCCCTATGTCTATTTCACACATCCATATATCTGGCTATGTAACACCTGACCCTCTCCCGCCACTCTTCGCTATCGTCCATCGCTTCCGGTCGGGCTTCAAGGCTACATCCTGTATCGGCACAGAGCTGTTGTATGTAGGTTCTTGCTGGTCGTCCTTCCTTTGCTGGTCCATGTGAAGGGGTCCACAGTAGTATGTCGCTTATGAATTCGTCCCTACTTCTCCTGCAGTGTCCCGCATGTCTGGTTCGTCTAACTTGGATAGTTTTCGTGATGGGTGGTAAGTGGTCGTACAGCTATTGCTTTGTGGGGTGCTGCCCCGAGGCCTTGTTCAATATTGCTCGTAACATTCTTCTGTTGTTGCCGTCAAGCTTTTTCTCTATACGTTCAGTTAGCGTCCGTGTAGAGCATCCATACAGCAGTATCGATACCACCGCTGCTTGAAAAAACTGCGTTTCCTTTTATCAGTCAGGACTGACTTACATATGACCGATAGCTTCTCGATAGCAGTCCATGCCTTTGCTAGTCACGTGTTGATGTCTGTCTCGGTTGATGAGACACTGCTTCCTAGGCAGGTGAACTTGTCAACTAGTTTCAGAGAACTACCGTTTTGTGTGGAGATGTCCCCTGTTTGATAAAGGCAGATGTATTCTGTCTTGTCTGTGTTGACATGGAGGCTTATGCCTGTAGCTGCTCGTTCCAGACTATATAGCAGAGTTTCGGCTTGAGTGGGTGTATTTGCCAGAAGCGCTATGTCATCGTCCGCGTCCGTAATTGTTTGTGCGGGGTAACTTCTGCTTCTTTCCTTTGTCATCTTGAAACCGTTGTCATATATACGAGGATCATTAAATAAGTTTCCAGACTTTTTTCGTTTGGGCACTTTTATAGATAGTACGCATATGAAACTCTAATCCCCTTCCAAGTAATCTCCTCCGGCAGCAATGCACTTGTTGTACCGTTCCAACATCGTCCGGTAGGCCCCATGGAAGTCCTCTTGTGTGAACATGTCAATTACCTTCGTCTCAGCCTATTTTATCTCCTCAATTGTCTCATAACGATAGCCTGTGAGCTTAGGGAATAACCAAAAGTCACAAGGAGCAAAGTCTGGACTATAGGGACGGTGACGAACTGTCTTGATGCCAATCTTGGTCAAATAGTCTGTGACAAGGATGGAGTTGTGGACTGGTACATTGTCCTAGTGGAAATGCCACTGACCCCATTTGAAGAGTGCTGGCCTCTTCCCTAGGAATCTCTTCCTGAACTCCCTTAAAACTCAACATAGTAACCCTAACCTTTGGCTAATCAACTCTGGTGTATTGACTTCCTTACTCCTCCCACACATCTCATCATTCCTTATAGACTCCCTGCCTTCCTTGAATCTCTTATACCACTCAAAAAACTGATGCTCGATTCATGCAAGATGCTCCAAAAGCAGTGTGAAGCATTCCATACGTTTCTGTGGCATTTTTTCCAAGTTTAAAACATATCGTTCTTCTAAAGTGTCCTCACGTCCAGATTGCATTTTTGAAATTCACCAGCTGTGACGATCAGGCTTTAGTAGGGTGTATTCCAATTGCTGCTATAGCTGTTCCTTTGAACCTGAAATCATAAAAAATTGTTCAGTCATATCATAAGATGTATATCAATAACATAGTGAACTTTCAAGAGTGTACAACAATTTTAAATGCCTGCATAAAAAAGGTCTGGAATCTTATTGAAGGCACTACGTATATATATATATATATATAT
>OY757927.1:95034332-95130796 GCA_963585895.1 Sepioteuthis lessoniana
CACACGCGCACACACACACACACACACACACACACGTACCATGAAATATATATATATATACACACACACACACGCACACACACCTATATATATATAAGAGAAACAAGTGGCATATCGGTTATCATTGTAGAAATGGAATCAGTGACAAGAGTTTAAACACTAGATGAGATGCTTTGTATCTTCCGTCGTCATGGGAAATTTATGAATTTATTCCTCCCCCCCACTCTCTCTCTCCAGGTTAACTGTTGGGCAGTTGGGTTCTTTATATTTGGTAAGCCAATCAGTCTAAGAGAAGAAAACTGAATTAAAATCAGCGGTACTCAGCTTAAAAAATAGATCCTGTTTCAAATTCTGCCCGTGGTGGAGATGTTGGCACACACACACACACACACACACACACACACACACACACACACACACACACATATATATATATATATATATATATATATACAGCAACGGCCATAAGTTAAGGAACAAAACAACAACAACAACAAATATTTAAATGATTTTTACTTTTGCATGTACGTTTACGAACTTCTCCCCAAATATACTTGGAATATATTTGTATTTATTACATATAAAATTTTCTGAAAATTTTTACAGTAAATTAATAGTGAACTAAAAAATATATATATTTTAACAAAAGTTTAGGAACGCTGTCGAATTATAATAATTGAGGTAATTTTTAAACACCTTGACTGCTAATTTTGATTTATAGTCAATTGTCATACATTGTTGGAACTATTTTTTCGTAAAATGGAAGCGGAAGCACGTAATTGTTTAACTCGAGAAGAAAAAATGTTCATATTACCAAATCATGAAGAAGGCAAATCATATTCTGAAATTGCTGGTATCGTACGAAGGTCAAAAGGCGTTGTTTATCATGTTATCAGTAGATTTAAGGATAACAAGATACTTGAACCAAAACCGAAAACTGGCAGGTCTCCTATGACTATCAAAGGGGAAGATCAAATGATTGATAAAATGTCTTTAAAAGACCGTTTCGATACAGCAACGTCTGCTTCTCGTGAATTTTGTGAGCAAACAGGAAAGCCAATTTCTAGAAAAGCTGTTTCTCGTTAGTTAAATAGGAAAAATTAGTGGCTCGGATTACATGTTGCAAACCTTTGATTTCCAAGAAAAATCAAAAGGTTCGTGTGGACAGAGGAACAATGGAACATGGTTCACTTTAGTGATGAATCTAAATTCAACTTGTTTGGATCTGATGGTTAGAGGTTTGTAAGATGTAAAAATGGGGAGCGTTTATCTCCTCAATTCTTAAAGAAAACTGAAATTTGGATGGAGGAGCGTAACCCATTGTTCGTTTTCACGGTAATATTAATGCCAGTATTTATAAAGAACTTCTTCACCAGCATGCTCTTCCTCATTTGCGTAAAGGGATAGTTGAAACTACAATATTTATGCAAGACAACGCACCTAGCCACAAAGCTAAAACTGTGTTAAGTTTTCTTGAAGAGGAAGGAATAGCTGTTATGATGTGCCTGCCATAAATCCAGATATAAATCCTATAGAGAATGTATGGAAAATCATAGGAGAGAAAGCTCAGAACAGAAATCCTCAAAATATTGATGATTTCTGGGCTTTTCTGAAAGAAGAATGGTAAAGTATCACAACCACCTTTGGTAAGAAGTTAATTTGTTCATGTGGACGAAGATGCAATGAGGTAATCCAATGCAAAGGAAAATTCATTAAATATTGAATTTTTCTTTAGTTTATATATTTATCTAATAAGGATTTATGATGCGTTCCTTAACTTTTGATTGGGGCAAAAAGTATATTTTTGTTTATTTCAGTTGACTATTGATTTACTGTAAAAGAAAATTTAGAAAACTTTACATGTAATAAATATATGTTCCAAGTATATTTTGGGAAAATTTCATAAACGTATATGCAAATTTTTTCAATTAAAAATCATTTAGATATTTATTGTTGTTCTGTTCCTTAACTTGCGGCTGCTACTATATATATATATATATATATATATATATATATATATATCAGCCAAGTCATATCTATCTATCTATCTGCAAATAAGTGTGTTTTCGAGGTGATTGCATGTGTTAATTGCCAAAAAAAAAAAAAAAGAGAATTAAATAATGACTTTTTTCAAACGATCATTCAATAAATATGATAATGATAATTAGCATTTATAATCTTTTAAAAGGTATTATCATTTGACTCATTGCGACTTTTTCACACTTTTTGAAACTGTTTTTAAAAAAGTCTGAGTAACAACAAAATTCTTCAGCTCTCCAGAACTCTGAATATTCTAGCTGATCTCTGCAGTGTTGACGTCTGGATAGTCTAAATTCTTTCTTGTATCTTCACTTTCCTTAGCGAATTCTCCAAGTTTTTCGAGACAGTTCCAAGCGCACCAGTTATGATGGTAGATATCACTCTTACATTCAAATAATCGTTTCAAATCTTTGGCAAGGTTCAGATTTTTAAAAAGTTTATGCCTAACATTTACTTTTACTAAGTGATCTGCTGAAATGGCGAAGTATACTAGTTTCTTTTTTATTTACTAAAACTGGATCAGGTTTTCTGGCCGGGATTGATTGATCCGTTTGTTTCTCAAAATCCAAAAGAATTTAGTGAGTCCAATTCTCTCAGACATATTCTGGTCAGTGAATATACCATTTGTCAGGACGATCAAAGTTTCGTCGCTTGTTATATCCCAAGTGGATTACCTTTCCTAACCAGTCATGTGTGCTCTTGTACTCTCTCCGCGCCCCCTCTCTCTCTTTGTTTAGCTTACACTTTCTATTCTCATGAGTCTTATATATTCCAACTTTTAGATAATTAGTTCTTATGACTTGATTTTGGTTTTCTATTAATAATCATTACATTTCTCGCTTTCGTTTTTTGTCCAGTCGGCAGGGGCTGTAAAATAAACCGACTACATTTTTGCCGAAGGGTAAGACACCCCCCAGAACGAGTGTCCTGAATATGACACCAAACAATCCGATGGTGAAGTTCCAGTAATGCAGGCGCTTTGGGGAATGCTGAGTACCCTTTCGTCATCATCGCTCCCAGGTCCGAAGTGGTAGCACCTGATAGGGTCCTATCAATGGGTCAAATAGAACTGAACTGAGTACTTAGGCTAAACTGAATTGTTTGAAAAAGAACTGTTTGGAAATTTTAACAGCATACTTATGCGAAACTGAACTGCTTGAAATGGAATTGTTTTTGTATGATAAACTGAACTGTTTGAAATAGAACTGTTTTTGACGTTCAGACTGTACTTACGCTAAACTGAATTATTTGAAATAGAACTGATTTGACATTTATACTGTGTGTAAACAAAAAAACTATACTTATACTAAACTGAATTGTTTAAAATAGAACTGTCTGTCTAAACTGAATACCTTGAAATAGAAATGTTTCTGACAATTAAACTGCGTATTTATAATAAACTGAATTGTTTGAAATAGAACTGTTTATGGGTTTGGCATTAAATAACCTGCAAAAGTTGATATGCCATAAAACCCAAACAAGCAAACAAACAAACTCTTTCACTTTCCTCTGCATAGCCAAATCAATTCATTTCGTACACTATTTCCCTTACTACGAGATGTCTCAGTCCACTACGTTGGCCACGAAGTCATTGGAACTCCTCTACAATTTTACTTAGTTTGTTTTCTGAAGTATTCATAGTATTGTTTTTCTCTTCATTTTTATTTTCTCGATCTAATAATTCCTATTTTCTTGTTTGTCATCGGGTTATTTTTGGTATTGCAGTAATTGGCTGTTTTATTTAATCCCCTTTTGCTCTTTTTTTTTCTCTATCGTTCGAGTTCCCACATTTCCGCATCTACACAATCCTCAGGGATGGATCATCTTCTTCCTCTTTCTTGTAACATAAAGTCTATTCGCATCATCTCTTGTGCATCGTCGTGTTCTGCGCTTTGTTTTTTTTAGTTCTTCTCTTGTCCTGTTTAACATGGAACCGGAGTATCTTACTAGGAATACAGTTGAGGGTTTTTATTCTGTTGATTACGTTCATGCTCTTGTGTTTGATTCCCAATAGTTTCCTTCTTTTTCTTTTTGATTTTTTTCCCTCGTTACCCTTTTTTTAAGTTGTCTGCTTGTAATATTCCCAAGAAATTATATCTTACTTTTTTTCTGAGCGTTTTGATGTTTTTTGAATGATGAGTTGTTGTTGTTGCTGTTGTTGTTGAGAACATGGAACAACCTCCAAGAACCTGAAAAATGAACTGAAGTAACTGGAGATTTGAAGAAGAATTGAAACCATTCAGACCCCAGCTCCATGAAAATCGTCTTGGATACTTAGGAAAGTGTGGATACCTGAGTAGGCTTGCAGTCGTTCAAACTTCATAGCTGATATTAAAACTTTCAAATAATAATAATAATAATAAGCATATAGGGATGAAATTTGGCATAGAAAAATGTTCTATGCCAATAATGAGAAGCAGAAAATGATAAATGACGGAACGAAGAGAACTACTATATCAAGAAAGAATCATAACGTTCGGAGAAAAGGAAACTTACAAGTACGTGAGAATATTGGAAGCGGACACCATCAAACAAGCGGAGAAGGAAAAAAATAAAAAAAAGAATATCTTAGGAGAACGAGAAAACGACTCGAAACCAAACTATATAGCAGAAATCTCATCAAAAAAATGAACATCCGGGCTATCCACCCTTGTAAGATAATCAGGACAATTCTTAACGTGGACGAGGAAAGAACTTCAATAAATAAAGCAAAGAACAAAAAAACTCATGACGATGCCTCAGGCCTTACGTTGCAGAGATGACATAGACAGACTATATATGTTAAAAAAAGAAAGAGGAAGAGGACTTACCAACATCGAAGATTGCGTTGATGCATCGATACAACAATTCAAAGACTACATAAAAAAGGCGAAGAACGACTGATTGGAGCGATCGGAAACCACTCAAACAGCACAAGGATCAATAGAACAACAATAACTAGAAAACAAGCATAGGAAGAAAAATAACTCTATGAATGTTTCAAGCGATAAACGAATGAAATTTCACACGAGAAAACTAGGACAAAGCAAAGAAAGAGAAACCTTAAGACAGAAACTGAATTTCTTCTAATAGCAGCACAAAACAACGCCATAAGGACCAATTATGTTAAAATGAAAAGAGACGCAACAGAATTACAAATACAGATTATGCAGAAAAAATGACACGATTAATCCCATAGTAAGCAGAGACAGCAAACTAGCAAAAAAGGAGTACAAGACCAGGCATAACTAGGTGGGAAGGTGATCCACTTGGAATTGTACAAGAGATTGATACTACCAAACGGTACAAGCACAAACCAGAATCGGCCCAAGAGACTCATTAAATTCTCTGGGATTTTCAGATACAGAGGGATCAACTAATTCCTGTTAGAAGACCAGATCAAAAGTTAATTAAGAAAAAGAAAATAATGAAGTGAATGTGCTGTTTTGTGGATTTTGCCGTTCCAATGGACCACGGAGTGAAAATAAAAGAAAACGAAAAGATAGACAAATACTTGAACCTTGCTTGAGAACAGAAAAAAGCTGATGAACATGAAGGTCAATGTAATACTAATTGTAATTGGTACACGTGGAATAATCTCTTGGAGTCTGGAAAGGAGAGTGAAGGAATTTGAAATCAATGGGAGAATAGTAACCAACCAGATTAAAGCATTGCTGAAATCGGTTAGAATACCGAGAAGAGTTCTGCAGACCAAAGGAGACCTGCTATCACTCAGACTCTTGCAAAAGCCCACCAACTAACGCTGGAGTGAAAAACTCACTAGGAGTAAAACAATAATAATAATAATAATAATAATAAAAATTTTAAAAAAAGAGAGAATTTGCTAAATTGTCGACTTTGCTGTCCCGACTGACCACAGAATAAACCTGAAAGAATGTGAAAATAAGGATAAATACCTCGACCTTGCTCGAGAATAAAAAAAAACTGTGGAACATGAAGGTGACAATAAGACCAATTTTAATTGGAGCGTTTGGAACAATAACTAAAGGATTATTAAAGGGATTGGAGGACTTGGAAGTTGGCGGCCGAGTGGAGACCATCCAGAACGGCTGATGTGAAAAACTCTCCATAAAAATAATAATAAACCATCAGCTAAAACTGATATAAAAAAAACTTTCAAGGAGTAAATGATAATAATAATAATAATGATAATAATAATCTATAATTATTTAACAAGGGGAAAAGAATTTATCTTGTTTTTGCCGTTCCAGCAGATCATAGAGCGAAAATAAAAGGCAAAAAATTGACAAATACCAGGATCTTGCGTGAGAGCAAAAAAAAAAAAACTGTAGAAAATCGAGGTGTCGATGATACCAATTGTAGTTGATGTCATTGGAACGGTCTCCAAAGTCATAGAAAATACACTGTGGGAACAGGTGATCAGAGGAAGGATCGAGATCAACCAGAACACAATTTGTTTCTATTGTCGTCTACTGTTAGTATTCGAACTTAATACCAGGTTTTCAGATACTGATTTTCTAGACACCTAAGTTCCTTCAACTGATAGGATAAACTCATCACAATCTTCCTCCCTCTCCCATTTCTCGCTCTTTGGCTCTGCACCGTGGTAAATTAAGCTTAGTAAATATCATTTGTTTCGAGATAAAACCTATTTCTTTCAATCCAGAAGTCAAAAACGATTCACTCCCTCAAAAACATTGGCTGGGTGGGGGATTGCTAACTAAGAAGTCTGAAAGAAACCGGAAAAAAAGTTTACTTGAATTTTGATTAAGGGATCCAAAACTTTGAATACTTATAATCAATGGAACTCACAGATGTCCGAAATGTTTCTTTTGACAAACTCGGAACTGAATTAATATCGCAAGGAAAAATGTGATCTATCAAATTCCAATTGAATATTATAAAAATATTGAAGTGACTACTTATGAGTAGAAGTAACTTGCTGTCTCTTGATCTTTAAAGGAGATGTTAGTGTTTTTTTTTCTTAATAATGATCGAGATTTTGTCTAAACCTCAAATTCCATTCAATTTAGAAAGGCAACTGCAAAATGTATAAGCTGCTTTGCAATAAAAAAAAGTACAAACAAAACAGATCAACAATTACCAGCTGCATTTGATGCATAGATTAAATGTCAAGGATATTTGTCTTTTTCTTTCATTACGTGGTGTTTATTTAGTTTTTTTTATATTTGTAATGGGTGGGGGTCGGCGTTTGAATGCTGCAGTTCTATTGGCTATTTCTGTTTATAGTTTTCCCGCCAAAATCCATGCCACAGAATCAACTGAGAAACAGTTATGGCAGGAGACGGCGCAGCAATGAAGGAATCAATGGCGATGATGATTGTATTTATTGAAACAATGAAATTAAAAACAAAGGGAAAATCCCAAGTGTCAATCAATTCTGTATGAAGGATTTAAGAATTCGATCTGTTTTATGGATCGAAACTCCACCCCACCCAGATTAATAGGTGCACTTTGCATTTGATGTTTGTGTTAACGTTACGGAATAATCATAATCTTTAATCTGCTGATAAGTATCTATGATTTTTATTTTGCCGTTGTGGACGCGTGAACTCACACACACACACATACACACTCACATACACATACATGTGTCTGCGTGTGCGCGCTAATGTGTGTGTTATCTCAGTGTGTGAGGGTATGAGTGCTTTTGTAGGGTGGATGCGTAGGTGCAGATATTAATTAAAAAAAACCTCATTTTCTACCTTTTTTTAAAATTTTCTGGTAGCGAATTATATTTTCCTCTTTTCATTTTTCTATTATAACGTGTCACTTCCACCCACACACACACAAAAAAAAACAAACAAAAAAACAAAGAACATTGGTCTTTTCTAATGACTAACAACAGATAAATTTGACGAAAAATAACAACAATAAATAAAGAATATTATGTTGATGTGCACACTTTTTGCCTTCACTGAATTTTTTTTTCGCTTTTGCTGACAAAATGATTTTCTGAGAACCAGAAATGAGACAGAAGGATAAGGTTCATATTTTTCTAACATTAGATATCTATTAAGTTTAGCTAAGTGCAAGGATAAATGGTGGATTCAGACGTTAGAAAAACTCTCGTGCGCCAAACTTCCAAGACTTTGTCGACTTTTAAAATAAAAAATGCCTTTTATCTGAGCTTGAACATTGACACCAACGGGAAATATGTAAAAAAGATTCAACTACAAGGGACCCTACATTACAATTTCACAGGGAGGATGGGTATAAACGTTGAAATATTCGCAAAAAGTGTCTTAAAATCTGGGTGCGGGGAAGTAAATAAAAAAATGTCGCAAAATCTGGATGTGGGGAAGAAATTTAAAAAGTGTCTTAAAACCTGGGTGTCGGGGAGATATTGAGGAAACATTGACTTTCGAGTGTGTGGCAGACAGTTAGTTTGTCTTAACACCTGAATGTGTGAATGTGTCATACGGTAATTTGAAGGTTCTATACACAAGGTCAATTTTTATGCAAAGTATAGCTGGTTTGAATTCAGTTTTCCTTCTTGACAGGTTACCAATACAAAACTAAAGAGTCGAGTCCGCCCTACTATTTACTCATATCTAGGTGTAGAAGAAATGGATTTCTGCCAGTCCAAAAGTGCATTAGCTTCATCTAGAATTCAAACTCGAGTCACCGAATCTATTTCTTATGACAATAACCATTTGACCATGCGTGACATACTGAAGTGTCAGATCACCTAAAACAGAAAATTAGGGTAACAGAAAGGTTCAAAACTGCTAAACTATGTGCATATTTTTCAAAAGTTTTTTTTTGGGGGGGGTTATATTAAAAGCAGCGCTTTTTAATCGTACACAAAATATTTTAGAAGTAATAGAAGTAATAGAAGTATACATTTCGTGTATACCATATATACTGGCACCATCGTTGGTCTAAATGTTGCACATTTTGATTTACACGAAAAAAAATGGAAGACTTGCCGTATTGGAAGTAATTTTCACGTTTGAAATCTTAATTTTATATCAACAATTTTTAACAAAAGAATCATAAGCAACTCGTCACTAGCTATAAACACTTCAATTTTTCAATTTCTATTTATTTGTCAATTAAAAAAAAGATTGACATATTTGGGAGATTTGAGCCTGTCTGATTGGTCCGGTAGTTTTTTTCTATTTTCAATACGCCGTCAGTGTAGAATACGTTAATTGTATCCACTGCAGAGGGTATCCTGGATATGCCACCAAACCCTATCTGATGATGAAACTCGAGTTCTGGAGATTTAGGGAACGTGGAGTACTTCTTTATTGCCATTACTTTCAGGTTCACTCTGTAATAGCATCTTTTAGAGACACATTTACCGTTCAAATAAATCTGCTTGCAAATTATTTGTATTAGATAGGAATACTTAATATCATATAACTGCGTACAAAAAAAAAAAAAACTCTTTAGAAACAAATACACAAAAATATAAATATTAATGTTCAAGGTTTGCAAGTCCATAACTACTAGGTATGAAATAACTTCAGACGGTTTGGCATGCCGTTAAAATCAATCAATCAATAAAGCAATCTATTTTCAATTGCTGTTACTCGAGTCCTGGTAAGAATTTCCAATGCTGATTTACACGGTAGGCAAGTCTTCTTTCTCTCTTCCCATGACTTTGTTTTATACTAAATTAAGTCTTGTCAATCCTTGCAGATTAAGTTTGTTGGAGATTAGAAAGGGATGAGAAGCATAAAAAATGGTGTTTTTGGTGGGTCGGTACGTTTAAAGTTCATTGCTTTTGAGGATTTAACAACTGGCGCGCAAATACGATGAGAGCATTCATGGCTGTTAATACAATCACACTGATAAGACACGCGTCACTTGAAAAACAAATTGTGTGAAGAAAAGAATCTCGGACAAAAAAAAAAAAAAAAAAAAAGCAGAAAATAGAAGATTGAATTTCCAACGTAAAACTGATGACAATCAAACAAGCAGAAGATTTTACATCAGTAATTATTTATTTTCATTAATACAAAAATTCATTCTCGTGTAAAATTGCTTTTTCTCATCAACTCTGTTTACGTTTCCATTGTGTTAGGTTGATGAAAAAGTCAAATGGGAATTAGACACAGGCGCTCCGTACTGTTTTGAACGCATTCTAGAAGGAGTACCCTAAAAAACAACAGCTGCACGGCCACTTACTTCTCATCTCACAAACCATCCAAGTAAAACGAACAAAACATGCTGGACACTGCTGGAGAAGTTGGGACAAACTTATAAGCGACCTTGTCTTATGTACTCTAATACATGGACACACCAACAATTGCTGACTAACAAAAAAACTTTTACTCATCATCTCAGTTCGGACACTGGATGTCGTCTAAAGGACTTGTTTGGAGCAGTGACCGATAGGGACGGATAGCAGGAGAGAGAGAGAGAGAGAGATAGATCCTTCCTGTCAGTGCACACTTTGATGATGATAATGATGATAGTGATGAGACTTTGATGCATTTTATTCATTTAGTTCCTTACTTTAGTGAGGGTTAACCCGAAACATTTCTGGTTACACTTTTTAGAGGAGGATGTAAAAACATCAAAATATCATCAATAATATTTTTTAATTTATTGTTTAAGCAGTAAATCAATTTTGATTTACATCTGAGTAATATGAAAATATTTGTATTTCTTAATGGAAATATGTCGATTTGGTCAGAATTGCATTTTCGTAAAGATGGTTGTGTTTTTCCCATAGGATCATAGGTTAATATAAGATTTAATTAATACCAAATAAGTGAGCCTATCAAAGAAAACTTAATTGGAAGGATATTTCAATAAAAAAATATTTTTGTAAAAGCCATTGTATTCGTTTCGGTTTCTTTGTTTAATGGCATATCAACCTTAACGGCTTACTTAATGTCATAGCTATCCTTGAAGAAAGACAAGTAGTGATATTATTTAACCCTTTGCAGGGGCAATAAAGAAGGTCATCATTTTGGGAAAGAAAAAAAACCCTCTGAAATAAATAATAACAAACTTTCATCATTTGTTCTTTTTGAGTAAAATTTTTACTTCTTCATCTGCTTTAGCAATAAAGTTATTCTGATTATAGAAATACTAATTTATTCTCCCTCCAGCTATGGGTAAAATAGTAGGGCAGACTAGGTTCTTCAGACTTGGTGAGGCAACTAGTCTAGGAGAAGGAAAACTCTGAATTCAAACCAGTTAAACTCCGCTTAAAAATTGACCTTGTGTCATATCCTACCTGAGCGGAGGGGTTGGGTAAATATGTATAGAAATATTTAAGTTTAGTATTTGCTGTTCGATAGGGATTAAATATTACAAAATAGAAAAACCTTAAAATTGACAAATTTCTCACTTTGAGTTCGAGAGTCGGATTAGATTAATCTTTCAGCTGGATTATTATTTCTTAAGGGGCATTAGGATTACGTATTAGATTAATGAGATACAATCCAACAAAACACTTTTCTCCCACTTATTTTACACTTACTATATCTTTAAAATATTAGACATTAGTAAAAACACAAATCCGATAAAAAGAAAATTGAATGATTTTGGTGGGCGGAATCAAAAAAAAATTGTACATGTGAATATGAGGCGTTTGTAGTGTAACAGTTATCGGAAATGAAATCGGCAATTCGCGTTCAAATCTTGTGACATGTTTGCAATTCATTTCGCGTTAATGGTCTTGGGAAAGACATGAATCCATCTCTTCTCTATCCCCACCAGATATGGGTAAATAGTTGGTCAGACTGTGTTCTTTAGACTTAGTAAGGCAACCAGTCCAGGAGAAGGAAAACTCTATATATTCAAACCAGCTTAAAAATTAACCTTGTGTCACATTCTACACGTGATGGAGAAGATGGGTAAAATATATGCACGTCGATAGGAGAGATAAAGAGAAAAGAGCATTCAAATTTAATTGCACTTGATCCATTAATCACAGAGACACTCAGTAATTAGTCACTACTAATTAATCTGTGAGACGAACTTACTATCCATTACATGACTACAAGGTATCCAGAACAACTAAGTTGAGGACATCATCAATTTTTGTTTAATCTTCTTACTACTGATATCCACCCCCACAAAGAGAAAAGCAGTTGAAAGAAATCGATTGATAATTGCTAATTAACATTTTAGTCGCTAATTTCTGGTTTATTGTTTGTTGGGGGATTTTGAAATTGTCACGGGGAAATGAAATTCCTTGGGAAGTAATAGAAGTAAAAGTGTTAATTAATCTCAACATGCAAAACGAGGAAAATAGCAGAACAGCTTTATTTTTGGTTTTGTTAATCTTGTTGATTGCAAAAAAAAAAAAATTGAATCTTTTTGAACGAGAAAATATACGTCATTGGCTGAGTAAGAAGTACATGTTTTCCCACTGCATTTGAGTTGCTTCTATTTCCTTGAAAATCTTTCAAAAGGATATCAAAAACTATCTATCTATCTATCTATCTTGTTCAGTTATTTCATTTATCAATTTCCCCTCTCTCTATCATTATTTCGGCCTATTTGACTCATTTTTTAAAATCTCACCCACTATCTATCTATCTATCTATCTATCTATCTATCTATCTATCTATGTCTGTTTTGATCAGTTTAGTATGGAAAGATTTACGATGTAGGTAATCACTTCTCTTTAATTTTTTTCTGAATACAATGTAGAGGACACTTACAAATATGGCTTTCATTCTGACTCATACCATACCATTGGGAACATGTCAACTGTTGAGCAACGAAAGTTTATGATCGGATTTAACTTTTAAAGTTTTTTTAAGTTCACATCATTTTCAGTTTGAATAAAAAAAATATTGTATGTCATTCTGAAAATATTCATCATTAGAAACAGAAATAAAATAACCTGAATGATCCATTATAAAGAAATCCAGGTTTATGATTTATGATGCACTGAGGATCTGTATCGTAAAATTCCACGTTCATATCATCCGAAAATAGGTATCGTAGCTCTTCCTGATGTGTGCAGTTATGAAAAGGATACCAGAATTGTTTAGGATGATTTTATATGGTAATTTTTACAATGGTATTCATTAATATATCTATACTTGCAAACTGCCGCCTCCATTATTTTTCTAATATGTATATCAATTGCTTTTAGATACCAGCTGCTTATATAACCGGTTATTATGAGAATTTTTTGTTATAAAAATAATTATAATACTGGTGTGGGGAAAGAAAATTTTGATTAAATATCAAATTTAAAGGTTTTGACAAAAGACATATTTGAGCATATTCGTCAATCCATCCACATGTTGCGCATTGGAAAAATAATTCTGAACGGTCTGCAATTAAATACAAATGTTACTGACAGAATATGACAAACATGTGTAATTTTATCAACACATTTAAACTCAAACAGACACACAAAAATACTGATAAACATCTATAATAATACATAAAAAGTGATGACAATATATATATATATATATATATATATATATATATATATATATATATATATATATATATATATATCAGTATAACTGCCACTTCTGTACAGAAGAAGGCCATCTCCTCAATCCCGCAAAGAGCGTTCGTAGCCAGGCATGTGGCACCTTAAGTCAACTTCACTCTAACAAACCCTGTTATATATGTGACCAGCAAATGTCCTCTCTTTGATGTTGACATTAACCCTATACACTTTTATATGACATGAATCATCGGTAAATTGGTGAGGAAGGATCTGAGTGTAATCAGTCAACAATTGTTTGTTGTCATGACATTCCACATTACTAGCAAGTCTGGCTTTGAACAAACAGTCTCCATTGCAGATATTACAAACAATTTCAGGCTAAAAACATCTGGAAATGAGTCCTGTTTTCAAAGTGATCGTTTTAAGATGGAGCGTTTGATTCTCTGTAATTCAAATGCTTTACAACTCACATAAATCTCTTTTTTCTAAAGTGATCGAGTTTTCAATATCTACACTAAACGCCCATAAGTTTTTTGACGACATCCTTTAAAAGTTTCTTAGGTTTATGTCTCAAACGTTTAATATGTTGCAAATCTTTGTAAAACGGCTTCTTAGCTGACCTAACATCCTCCATTCTTGTAAGGTATCCAGTCAAAAGCATCTGATTGCGCACGGGAAGCTACACAATACTATATATATATATATATATATATATATATATATATATATATATCCTCCGCATCATCATCATTATCATGTCGTGCCGCCAGCACGGATATCCCTGACCCTCCCTATCGTTCAAGGCCTCTGGCAGGTCTTCAGGGCTACATCCCGTATCCTCACAGAGCTGCTATATGTATGTTCGAGCTGGCCGTCCTGCTTTTGCTCGGCCATATGTGGGGGTCCATAGGAGTACATCACTTATGAGCTCGTCCCTGCTTCTCCAGCAGTGTTCTGCATGTCTGGTTCGTCTAACTATATATATATATATATATATCAGTGGCGACTCTAGCCTATTTTTGCTACTCTTGCCCCCCGCCCCGCCCTCTGTCAACTTCAGTTCCCAAACCGTGGTCCGTGGACCCAAAGTAAGTCATCATAGTTGCTATTGCGTGATTCTCCATTGTATAGCACAGATTGACTAACGTACCTTGCATGGTGGTTTTTTTTTTGTAAACAATCAAGATACTATATAATTTGTAGTCTTGTTAATACAGTAGATAAGATAATTTTTTTCCTTTCAAAAGTATAGAAGAAAAGAGAAGATGTTCATTACTATGACGAGATTTTTCTCGTCATAGTAATGAACATCTTCTCTTTTTTTATTAGAATAAAGAAATTGATGACAATATACACAGACACAGCTAGTAGTTTCAATTTCGCTTAAAATAAAGATTATTTGTTGAAAATGTATTCAAATAAACAAATTTTAGTGACAGAATGTAATATATGCAACATTCATTAAATAAATAGAGATCTGTTAGTGAGAAAACGAATTAAAACACGTCGTTTAACCAACATTTACCATAGCGATGATGATGACGTCGGCGACGGCTATAATCTGCTATCTCCCCCTCCGTCTCTCTCTCTCTCGGTCCCTCTCCCTCTTCCCAAGACAGTTGTCAGCAGTCACATTGTGCTAATTTTTTTTAGCACGGTATTCTGACTTGCTTTTTCTATGTTCAACATTATAGCCGATTTTATGGGATGTTCAATGGATCTGACGGTGGCCGGACAA
The DNA here is from genome assembly GCA_963585895.1 of Sepioteuthis lessoniana. Classification (NCBI taxonomy): domain Eukaryota; kingdom Metazoa; phylum Mollusca; class Cephalopoda; order Myopsida; family Loliginidae; genus Sepioteuthis; species Sepioteuthis lessoniana. Next base: position 95,049,482 of record OY757927.1, read on the forward strand.
AGACCATCCGTTCAAAACAGCATCGTTGTATTATTCCCAGATATATTTATGAACTTTTGGCTACTTAGTTATCGAAACTTGAATAGATACGTAAATTAATTGAGATCAGACTAAGTATGTTTGCTTGAAATTAATGGATGATTTTTAATCCATTTTGAATAACATTGACCGAGTTATTGGTCGTGCCGGTCACGAGTAGCATTAGTCCCATCTCCGTCCCTGATATATATATATATATATATATATATATATATATATATATATATATATATATATATGCTGTGAGATATGATGGTTACCAGCTCGGAAACCACAAGTTGCTTTTGTTCACTTAGGATTAATGCCACAAGAAATCCTGAAATCCTATACTACCTCGAAGCATCCTCCAAAGATTTCTTTGCCTCTGGTATGCCAAGATAGAGTAGGTGAATGAGCACTTGGACACACTACTTTCTCATGACTAATACCTAAGCAATTATAGCTTTTTCAAAAATTGTCAACCTTGACAGACGCCTGAATATTAAATATCTATGTCAGGGAATTTATTTTTTGAAATAACGCCACTTTCTTGTAAGTAGCAAAATACCTCATTTCGAAATTGTGCAAAGACATTGAAAACTTTTCATTCATATCACTCCCACCATTCCTGTAACCGGCAACTAGCCACCACCTCCTTTATCACTTCCCTAAGTGTCATTTCCTGTTGAATTGCAAACAAAAAGCGCTTGACTTCACATTCCTTTGAGCAAAAGTCCTGATTGCCTTCACATGTTTTGCATTCATTTAGCAACGAATTAGTTAAAAAGTTTTTGTTCGTAACTGCATCAAATCTTGCATGAACTATGGGTCACTAAGGAGATGCCAATATGTAGCAAACTTAGGAAGTAAAAGAAACAGTTTTGGATTACTAGTGTAATAGCTCGGTTGCCTGCACTCGTCACCAAGAAAACTTTGGATTGACAATTTAAAATGCGATTCTAGCTCGGAACACCCCCAACAAAAATGTCCTTGTGAAAGTTTTGAAAAGCATCTGCATAAAAAGTAGATAAGGGGCTAAACATAAATAATCCGAATAAAAATGAGATTTCATTTGAATTGGTTTTATTCATTCAAAACTATCAACACAAAGAAGAAAGAATGAACAATATTTGTAATTTTGTATTTGATATTTCACCAATACTTTGAACGCATATCTTATGGTTTTATTAAAAGTAATGACCGCATAAGACATTGATAAATTTTAACTAAAATGTCATTTTTATTTTCCCGTGGGAATAAAGAATAGATAGATAAATTTTATTGATTTCTCAGAATGTCAATTTTTAAACAAACCTAATTGGCCCGTAGATGAGACTCTAACAAGTACCACAAAACCGAGTCAGAGTGGACCTGGGAGTAATGCCAGTGAAGGGGTACTTCAAGGATGCAGTTTTGTGTCCTACTTAGGACACATGCTTATCTTGCTTAAAGACGGGAACCTATAATAAGAATAAAAGATGATATACTTGATAATATACTTGACGGGGAATATATATATATATATATATGACGGTCAAGTCACGTCAGATGACCGAAGTTAAGCAACAATGAATCAGTTCAGTATTTAAATATGTGGTCACTTTAAACAAGTGGTTACTCTTAGCTTTGCTCTGTGTGTCACTAAGCAACACTTCGTAAGTAACAACACATGGTTGTAATTTGATCCCCATTTTTCAACACACAAGAAAAAAACACAAAATTGAGCAAAAAGGACACGTTTATAGAACTTGAATAAATATATCACACTTGTTTAGAAAACAAATTGGATCACCATCACAAATAGAAGTAATAACAAAACCCAGTAAAGTTTTTTGCATCTTTTCGAAGGGAAAAACAAAATATCATTAATATAATTTCTCAAGAAAAATATTTAAATCCGAAATTATATTTTATATCAGTAATTTTATATCAATAATTTTATATCAGTGATTATTGCTTCATACTTTTTAGGGTACGCTAACTGCTATATAAAGAGAATAAGCAATCAAACATCAACATTAGATCTTCTAATCTCCAACCATACAATCTTTTTTTTCCAACTAAACTAAATTTGTCTTATTCTCGGTAGTGGGTTGTATACTGAAGAAGCTAGGTATATATTGCGTATAGAATAAAAAAAATATTTTTTGTTACGTTAAACATATTTATTCATTTCAATTGCATTATGTGAAACTTTGGGAAATCCAGTGAATTTATTCCTATTTTAATGAACACTTGAATCTTGTAAGCAAATATTCACCTTTGAAAATCTGTAACTCTGATATACAAAATTTAATTTCCAATTTTTCCACAAAATGATGATATGATACTTCTGGGCAAAATCTAGAGTAAATTTGGGTAAAGACTGTAGACAGCCAGAAGCAACTGCAGCTGCCACCTTACAGATTATATATATATATATATATATATATGTTGAAAAGATAGATTTGTAGTGAATCTGAGAGTATGATAGAAGTATATGGAAAATTGGATAAATCAAACACTTAACTCATATTTAGATGTGTGATATTTCATTCAGGCTTTATTTCATCTTCACGAACTTTTTCAAGACGTACCTGTGTGAAGATGAAATAAAGTCGAGCGAAATATCACACATCTAAATTTTGATTTAAGAATTTGATTTATCCAACTTTCCACATATGTATATATATATATATATATATATATATATATATATGTGTGTGTGTGTGTGTGTGTGTGATTCGGCTTTATTTCATCTCGAACTTCTTCACTCAGAGACCGTTTTCTGAGTTTTTCTATTTAAGGAGACGTGATAAGATGGATAAGATGATAAGAGTTTTTTTTTTTTCTTGCATTTAATATGAAAAATCATTGTTGGAATGTTCGATAAGCCTAAAATACCCAAAATTTCTCTTAAGATACACTCATCAAATAAACCAAAGAAAACCAACCCCACTATCTCCATCACTCATAACCCAATCTCTCTACCCACTAACACACATAACATAGCACTTTACGACAAACTAACTAAGTTGGGAATACCAATCATACAAACCACATCACAAACCATTAAAAACCCCACAAACATCACAAAACGGACCTCAACGAAACTACCTCTCACGGAGGCATATACTCTATCCTATGCAAAGATTGCAACCAATATTACATCGGCGAATCCCAACACAATCTAGAAAAAAATCTACGAACATAAGCGATCAATTAAAACAAATGAAGATCGAAACGCTCTTTTTATCCAAATGTTAGAGCTCAAACACACTTTCAGTTTTTGTCAAACCCATACACGGCAAAAAAAAAAAAAAAATTCCAAAGACTCCTAGAATCTGCGGTCTTTTCCAAAACAAAGCATATAAAACAACGTCCAGATTTTTACCAAATCGCACCATACCTGACAGATAACATATTAAACAAAAACAAAATCAAAATAGAAAACGGATAAAAAAAAAGCAAACCTTTTTTTTAATTATTATTCTGTGCCACTATACTTTTTAGAATCCTTTCCTTTTTCTTATTCTTTTTCATCTTAGCCTGTCCTCATAAAAGGATTATTTTTTTTATAAAAAACAAAAACAAAAACGAATCCTTTCACGGAAAATAAAGCAGTATTTCGAAAAAAAGAAAAGAAAAAATGAAAAGATAAACGTTCCTTATACATACAACTAAAAACTATTTATTACCAAGTAAATAAAAATAAATAAAAAGGAGTTACAAAGTTTTGAAGAAAAGCACTAGTTGCTAAAATTTTAGCGACCAGTCAAAAGAACTGAATCAAGTAACAATGATTCAAATTGTTTTGAAAAAACACTGGTTCGCTCATGAATTACAAGGAACTGATATGTAGTCAACAAACAAAAGTTCTGGTTTTTACAACTCAAAAAACGGGGTATTGTATGAATAGAAAAAATATTTGGAAAAGTTTATTAGGCGAAAAATATCTCTTAGGAAAACTTGTTCACTTTTCCGTCAAGAACACCGCGAATAATGCTGGCATATGGGGGTTTATTCAGCAATTTTTTCAGCACTTGTATAGGACAGCAAGTTCAATAGTACACTTTATGGTCTGAGTCGAGACAGCACAAAGATATTGGCAAAAGCACATTTCTCTAAGAAGAATACAGCACACCACGTGGTCAAAATCGAGACAGCACAAATCCACAGATATAGGTAGCAGCATATTTCTCTAGTAGAGGGTCTAGCACAGCAGCAAAATTCTCTGAGGGATTTGCTCCCTATTCACTATTTTCTCTTAACTCTAAGGAAGAGCAAAGGTTTAAAACCAACACATCCTGGGTAAAAATATATGCACGTCGATTGGAGAGATAAAGAGAAAAGGGCAGAATTACTAAAATCGACGTCTTCTCTGCCTCGAGGTTATTTTCTCAGCAGGCGGTGTCAGTTCCAATAAATCCCGTCATACCTTCCGGCGTTGACAACCATAAAAGTCCCTTCCAAGAAGATGTTCAATACAATAAAATAATTCCAACACTAACCCCAATTACAACCTAGACACCACAATATAGACATATTTCTGCAACATCACGTTATAGTCAATATCTTTTCATGAAACAAAAACCCCTTTCACCCAAACCCTCCCAACTTTTTTCTTTTCAGTTCCCTAAAATCTATCTCCAATTTCAAAACAAAAAATCTTAAATGAATCCTAATACATTTGACTTTAAATCCCTTCCAGCATTCCTGCTACATCTATTACCCCTCCACCATCTTATCATTTCTTCTCACATGCTTTTAAATAGAAAAACTCAGAAAATGGTCTCTGCCTGAAAAAGCTCGAGATGAAATAAAGCCGAACGAAATACCACACATCTAAATTTGAGTTAAGTGTTTGATTTATCCCACTTTCCACATATTTCTATCATACTGTAAGATTCACTTCAAGGATCTTTGAATGAATTGATCCCTCGGTAGCCGTTAAGCGAATATATGTAAACAAAACAAATGTGATACATAAGCGTTTAAATTTCCTTCGCTTCCGCTAGTTTTCTCGTGGCTGTGCGGTAGAATCTTGAGTTAGCGTATGAGTTATCCGGTTTTTGAACCCAGTTTCGAGATCCTTGCGGGTCTAGCCACACTGAAGAGTTGTTATACAACGAAACAGTTTCTCTGTGGATGACTGTACACATATAAAGTTGGTCAACCGTAGTCGAGAGCGACCTAAAGGCTCCCTTTTTAATTGCTACTATAATTATGAATATATATTTTTTCATTACTTATAATAATATTCCTTGAATAATGACATTAACATAAATAATTCAATTATGCAGATCGAAAAATAGAATTACTGCAATTCTATAGAATAAACTTTTTAGAATTTGTTAAATTTTGTTTGGAAAATTATACACAGATGTGAATTATAAATACAGACATTCAAAACATTCAGTTGACTTTTTAGACATCATGAAATGCAGATAATTTAGTGTTTAATCATAGTTAATTATCTTTTATAATTACATTTGCAAGGTGACAACAGTGTTATTTGCTTAATCCAAAATATTTTTCCGGAAACAGATTCGTGAAAAAGCAGTTCAAAAGTATATATCATCCGTTTGAACCTGACGATGTACTTTAAAAATGAAATTCTGGCGTTATTTTACATCAAACCTGGCCTGTCATTTTGTTATCACAACTGACGCTTTGGACAGAATAAAATAATCTAGTTTATTATGTTTGGCTTTACTAGAAACGTGTCGGTTCGAAAGAATGTGTATACAGGTAGGTAAACTTTTATCAGAGGTAGGAGGGCCTGATTACCTTGAACATCGACACTCAAAATCATAGATTTTCACTTTATATGAATACTTTTAATACCAAACGTTATGAGTAATATATTCTCAACTGTAAACACACAGAGAATAGATTATTTTATAAATACACAAAACCCTCTTCATATTAGTAAATGAAAGAAAATTCGGTAAAAAGAATGAATACTTATATTCCGTTTCTTTGTTTAATGGCATCGGGGGTAATTTAAAGTCAAAGCCATCCTTGTAGAAAAACAGCATTGGTAGAAGTTGGGGGAATAACGGGGTTCATACATTTATCTTTGAATTTAAAGTTCGTATCATATATATATATATATATATATATATATATATATATATATATATATATATATATATAATCTAGATATACTTTTATATCTGATATTTCTGAACTGTTCAAGGATGGAAGCAATTTGTCTAAAAAAAGAGGGAGTCAAATACTCGCTAACCACGTGTCGTTATATCTGGACTGTTTAATCATCATAGATTGTTTTCTCTGCAAAGATGGTAAGAAACATATAATAATTACCATCTCTTCTTCTTCCTGCTGAAATGGGACAACAGCAGAGGAGGAAAAAAATCTTCATCGACCAGGTGGAGGGATCATTGACTTCCACTTGGTGAAAGATGCTAACGGTTAAAAAACTTAGATGGTGTCGCTTCTTTCTACATTCATCCCGTCCCTGAAAATACATCAACTCAACTCCATATGTTTCTTTCTCTTCCTCTTTGTTTCTTTCTACCCATCTTATCTAGGGCTAAAATTTTTGACTAACATCAAAATATTTTCAAATATGCATCCATCTTTTTTCCTCCAGACTTGTGAAGAACCAGTCTCTCTAAATGGTTCATTTAGCAAATGGTGTCCCTGACCCCCCAACCCGAAAGTCGGCAGATTTTCTTTTTCTCACCATCTATACCTTTTTCTGTCCTCTTAGCCCTGCCGGTAAATCGAGGCCATTGCCCTTTTCGCCAGTTTCAAGGGAGTTGATGTGACGCACTGGCGAAGTTTCGTCCGTTGAATTAATGACTTCTGTCATCTAAAGATGAATTTGCCGGGTGTTTCTTTCTCCCTACCCTTTTTTTAGTGATAAAACCTGGATTCAGAGGCCAATAGTTTACCGTGGGAAGGGCAACGCTGATGCCAGGATCCACGAAAGAAGGAAAAAGATGTCGACAAAAACATCTCCTCTACTAGCTCTAAATTTTTGTCAAAGCTAAGCAATTACAAATAACATTCAATTTTGTTGCTTGGTTATCTATCTATCTATCTACCAATCTACTTGTGTGTTTGCGTGTATTTATCTATATTAGATATTAAAATTAAAAAATGAATCGCAACAATCAATTTCACGATCATAAGTGATAAGGAAAACTTTTATATCTCGAACTCACTGTATACATGCGCGCGTGTGTGTACGTGTGTGTGCGCATGTGAGTGTGTGTGTGTGTGCACGTGTGCAAATACGTTGTATTTAGAAATATTCTTTCTTTCTTGAAAGATACAGATTCGATGTGAATAAAATTTTCAAAATTTATTCAGTATTTCCGAATAATCTTTTGTATTATTTTTTATATAAGAAAATGTTTCATTCCTTCAAAGTAAATTTTAAAAAGTTTTGAAATACTCCAAATATTTTAGAAGAAACCATTTTTCAAGCGGATGCAGGTGAGGTATTTATGCTTTTTTTATTCGACATCTTGGTTTTGTTTAAAGGCAGAGCAACCTTTGTAAGTTATCTAATGACAAAGCCATCCTTCTAAAAGGACAGCAATGGTACTATTTAACCCATAGATGGGAGAATAACGGGGTTCATACCTTTCCCAAGAGTATTTGTCCAGAAAGTGAACGTAATAGAGCAACTGGAGTTCGAACTCGCTTACTACGATTCCGCAGTACAGCTCTTTAACCATTGCACCACGTGAAACACCTCCCTGGTTTCTTGCTGATCGTTTCTCTGTTTAATGGCAGATCAGCCTTTGTTTTTGTAGATGAAAACTAGTAGTACGATCTAACTGATAGATGGTGGAGAGATAAGGAGGTTCTTTCCTAAGGGCATTAGTCCGAAAGTGATTGGAACAGCGCGACTGCAGTTCGAATTCACCAACAAAATGGTTATCGATCACTTTTAATTACGTGGAAAAGATGAAAAGAAAATGAACGCACTTCTTATGCTGCAATTTTATGAGTGCGTTATTTTTGTTTTTATAAATAGATATTTACTGTAAACAGAATTAAGTTTCTTATGATTGTTTCTTTTCCTTTTCAGAAAAAGAAGATATAAAAAAGATGTAAATGCAACTGAAAATTCTTATAAAAATCATAGAAGATATTTTATTTTCACTTTGTATCATCTCGAAGAAAACAATCTGTATTTTTAATGCGTAGTTATACTTCTATACGTTTGCTATTTATTTTGCATAATAACAAAAAGGACAAAAGAAAATGAATGTTTTGGCTGAAAATATTATGTATATAGAAATCTTGTCGAGGTAAGAGAACGTTCATTAGAATTTAATTTTCTCTGTCTGTAGGACGAGTATTCGACTAGTAATGGAAATAAAAACAATCAGGAAAATTACGAAGAATACTGAGACACGTATATCATCAACAATCAAGAAGTAGCAGACAGCAACGATCACAAATGATGATGATGATGATGATGATGATGATGATGAGTTTATGGCATCGTTGCGTGAGACAGTGTCAACTAAAAGAAAAGAACAAATTTTACCACGACTGAATCTCTGACGAAATGAAACTTTGAATAATTAAAGGGAAAAACAACAAGGAGGCAAATTTTGGAAAAAGAAGAAAAGCAAATATTTCAGTGAAGGTGCAAGAAAAAATCTTGTAAACCTCCCAAATCCGAGTTGATTATTTTGGTTTTTCTGTCTGGATATGATTGTTCTTTCTTTTGTGCCGTTACTTTCATGTTTCTTTTTGTAAACAGAGTGTCTAATTTGTGACTGAACAATGGAGGAATCTCGTTAATTGAAATTAGAGGAATTTCATTAATAGATATTTAGGAGTGTATTTATAGTCTGGTACAAGGGCATAAAAGTGTAGCACTCAGAGTGAATCTGGTTCGTTAAAGCATATTTGAGCGCACATAATTTAGTAAGAGGAAAGACTTTTAGAATGAGTAATGAAGGCGAGAATAAAAAATCGAATATTCTAAAAGCAAGGGAAAGAGTGAAAGATAAAGAAAGATTGAAAGAGAGAGAGAGAGGGAGAAGGAGGACAAAGGAGAACGAAGAAGAGAGAGAAGAACGAGAGTGAAAAAAAGGGAAGGAAAAGGAAGGAGAGGAAAAGAAAGAGGACACAAAGGAAGAAAAAGGGGATTGGAGTGAGAGAAAAAAAGAGAAAGAAAGAGAGTAAGTGTGTATGTGAGATAGATCGATAGAGAGAGAGAGAGAGAGAGAGAGAGAGAGAGAGAGAGGGATAATTGGAAAATAGGAGGAAGAGATGAATCAACTAACAGCAATTAAAAGGAGGAAGGAAAATAGAAAAGAATGACTAAAAAGAAAGAAGCCATGAAATAAAGAAGAGAAAATAAAAAATTAAAAGAAAGAAATATTAAACAAAAAAATGAAAAGACAAAATGAAGGAATTGAAAAGCCAGTTGACAACGACATTTTGATTATATGGTTCCTTTTACAATATGACCCTTCGTTCTTTCGGAGCGTTTCTCTTTGATTCGGGCGGAAGTATGTCTGTTAAATCTCGAGATCATTATAATAGACACCGATGCAAAAGCGTTTTCCTTCTTCTTTGTTGGTTGAGCAAAACAAGGTGCAAAAGTCTTCATCAGATATTTCCAACTTGTTTGACGGCCGAGGAATAGAATAAGAGAAAGAAACGTGGTGGGGCAGGTTTATGGTAGAAGTTGACAGATTTGAAACCTTTTGAGTATATCGCCAACCCCCTCTCCCATGATCCCTGTAATGTTTTTTATTTTCATGTAATATCTTCATTTGATTGTTATTAATCTCACCTTATCTAACTATAATGTAAAATAAATGCAATTGGAGATTGAAAACATATACATGATTCCAATTAAGCATTTACAAATTAATCACTTCCGGCATTGAATAACCCACATAGAGTTGATATGCCATAAAACAAATAAACTAAACTAACCAAATCCATTAAGCTTTTACATGGTCTATAAGATACGGGAATTAATAAACTTTACTTTACAAGGAGGGCCCATGATGTTTAAATATGTTGATATCATCATCGTCGCACCGCTAGCACAGATTTCCCTGATTCTCTTCCCCAATCCATCCCTATCATCCCCAGACAGGTCTTCTAAACGACATCCTGTGTCCGCACTGAGTTGATGTCGATAGGTTCTTACTGGCCAACACGAGCATGTCCACGTGTAGGGATCCATAGGAGAACGTCGCTTATGAGTTTGTTCTTGTTTCTCCAGCTGTGTTTCGCATGTCTTGTTCGTTTTACTTGGATGGTTTGTGAGATGAAAGGTAGGTGAGAGTACAGCAGTTGTTTCGTGGGGTATTGCTTCCAGGTTTTGTTCAGTATAGCTCGTAGCATTCTTATGTAGATCCCATTTAGTTTTTTTCTTTATGCGATTTTTTAGCAACTAAGTGGTGTATCCATATAGTAGTATTGACACTGCTACAACTTGGAAGAAATTCAGTTTTATTTTATCGGATAGATCAGGCTTCTATATGATTGAAAGCCTATCAATTGCAGTCTACACCTTCACTAGGCGTAGATTAATATCATTTTCAGTTGATGAGACACTGATACCAAAATACGTAAACTTTTGTCTTTTAATTTCAAAGGACAGCCACTCAGAGTGGATATGGTTCCTTTTATTCTACATGGTTTTAGCTGGGGTAGGTGCATTCGCAACAAGCCTTATATCATCTGAATAGTCTGTGTCTGTTATAGATTCTGCAGGATATCATCTGCTTCTTGTTTTGTTTTTGTTTGTTTTTTTTTAGCGTAAAACCATTTTCTTTTATTCGATCCATCGACGTTCTAAATATGTAGTCTGGGCAGATTATTAACATATATGGTGCTTATGTATCTCCTTGCAGAACTCCAGCAACAATGTCGAAGAGATCTGTGTCTCCATTTGATGAGCGAACCTTCACTTCTGTGTTTCTATTGAGTATCATTATGGCACTAACAGTTTCTTTCGGGTTGACCAAATGCTTGAAGTATTTGCTTCATCTTCCTTCTGCGTATGAAATCAAATGCCTTGGCTAAATCGACAAACAATAATGTTGCCTCGAGATTTTTTACCCGAACTCTTTCGATGATTCAATGGATATTTTGAATCTGTGATGTGGATCAATTTCTCCGAAAACCGTATTGATTTTTCCTAAGAATTTTCTTAATTTCAGATTGGATACGGTTGAGAAGCAGAACATTATAAACCTTAGTCGCAATAGAAGTAAGAGTTATGTCTCTGTAGTTCTTGGTGATTCCGGGGTCATCTTTTTAAGGGAAGGTGATGATGCAGACTTTTGTCCATCTTTGAATTATATTTCATTTATATACGGCATTGCAAAACCGAAGAAGTATGTCATCAAACTCCCCTGTTTTCCATTCTTTTGGAGGTATTTCGTCGAAGCCAGAAGCTTTACTTTTTTTAATTTTTGTTAGGACTACGTTGAGTTCTTCTTGATTAAACTGTCCTAGTTTGACGTCTGGTTGGTGATTAATAATTTTTGTGATAGGTTTTTCTGTGACTTTAGGGGAGTTTCTAAGCAGATTTTTTAAACATTCTTTCCCCGTCTGTATTCGATCTTCTTGGCTGGCAGCTTTTAGTTTAGCTCTGGCGATGCTCTTCTTTTTGCTCACTTCATTGACTGTCAGCCACGCTATTCAGGATTGTCTATCTTCCAACGAGTTTTTTTTATTGATCAGACCTTTAATGCATTCTATTTGTTCTTTTTTGTGTACATTAATTAGTTGGGTGCCTTCTTAAATTTCTGATCGTTGGTATTAGTTGGGTTTCTTTTATTACATAATGATGCTATTTTCATGTTATATCGTTTTTTCTTAACTTCTGGGTACTCCAGTGGAACTCTATATTTAGCTTTTAGTTTGGTTGGTATGCATTCTATTACTGTTTCCTTGCGGGCGTTGACGAAGTTCTTGTATTCGTCATTTAGAGTATGTGTTTCAGATATCTTCTGAAGAAAATCAAATTTGCTTCTTACAGTCACTGTATATTCATTGCAAATATCTCTATTCGTAAGTGGGGACCAGTCGTAGTGTTTTGACTATTTGTATCTTATTCCTGCGTAGACTCAGGCGTATCTTTGCTGCAACGATTCTGTGATCAGAAGATACTCTGTCAAAAGAGGAATAAGCCTCACAGTTCATTTATTCACTAATTTAATTTATTCAGTAAGATAATCTAGCTGTGCTTTAGCATTATTTGGGTTGGTATTGGTTCATAGTTTTCTGCCCCCCGCCTTTTTAAAATTTATTAGTGACAATTTACAAGTGATAAGTCTGTTAGATATTCCCCATTTCTGTTTGACGAATTGTGTTAGCAGAATTTATTATTTTCATCTTTGCCTCATTGAGCGCATTTATGTCTCCATTAGACATTACGATTAGAACGTTTGGAAATGTGTCTGATAAGAGAAGATAGCTGTTTGTAGAAGGTAATGATGCCCGTTTCATCTCACTGGAATTTTGGTAGAACTGTAGTAAAGAGATGATTGTTGTGCTAAAGTTGCCATTTTCAAATTTCACTCACACTCTCTTTCTCTCTCTCTCTCTCTCTCTCTCTCTCTCTCTCTCTCTCTATTGATATATATATATATAGAGAGAGAGAGAAAGAGAAAGAGAGTGAGTTGTGCATTTGTGCCGCTAATCTCAGCATCCAAAGTGTTTTCACAATCTTGGTCAAAATTCAACACAGAACTTGATTCATTGGGAAACTACCAACTTCAACGAGAAACACACTTCTGTCACTGGCAAAAATTTATCTTTAAATTGCTGATACAGTTTGCACTTTATAAAGATGGTCAAGGAAGATAGATATACCTGAAAGTCCAACTGTATCCTTAAAATAATTCTAAACAAATATTTTCCTGAACCCGCTTCATCTCACATCGTAGAAATTTCAACAGCACGACTGACACAGTTTGCCCGGTAGCTCAAGCAAGCATAGTTTCCCCACAACGCGTCAACTTACACGAACAGCTACAACACATTGAAACATTTTGACATATTGTCAAGGGGGAAATACTTGGAGGGGTTGAATCTGTATAGATTACATCTCTTGCCTTCCAAATAATACTAATAATGGCTGCTAGGTAGCGTGACCAAAGCAGCGTATTAAATAGTCAAACTCTTTTTTTGTTTTGACTTCGACAATAAGAAGCACGCGTGTGCGCATCTTTCGACAGAAGCGCTCTCATCGAAACAAACCTCGTATCGTACTAAATGCGGTACCATACTTTGACGTAAGTCTCCACACTACAACTTTCATTCTATTAAAGACTCAATTTATAAAAAAGAACTTTTCAACTGAATGATGGGACATTTTCTCAATAATTTACGCTTTGACTATTTCATATCATTTTTGTATTCATTCCATTAACTTTGCTCGTTTTCAATTTGTCCTGAATTGTTCTACATTGTTTAGCACAAGGAAATATCAAACCATAATACATTTTCCCTATTACAAATGGCAGAATTGTCTTGTTCGCACTCAAATAATTGTGGCAGAGCGTTTTAATACTCAGATACGACAAAACAAACCTTCAAGTCATCGATACCAAAGCTCACTCGATTCAATTGCCACAGATAGATATAGTATCGCTCATAGATATGTACACTCCGACCATGTTATTTTTAAAATAAAAATCCAATTTCATTTTTAAAAAAAGATAGGTTTTATTACTTCCAATGAAAAATCATACGATCTTAGCGGATATTGTTAGTTATTAATAATACCTTACAATATCCACATACCTCTTATATGCAATTTTGTTGTTTGGTTTCAGAGCTTCAGAGCTGTTGAGTTTGGTCATAAATAATGCCTAATGATATTCATTTTGATAGGATTATGTTCCACTAAGAATAATAAAATTCTGGTGTCACTGGACTTGGAGAAAATTAGCTTTTTGTTTAAAAAATGGGTTGAAGTGAATTCATTTATAAGCAATACTCTTTCTCTCTCTAACATCTCTCCCTTTTTCTATCTCTTTTTTAAGCAGAATCAACTTGCTGTTACATTCTCAGAGAATAAATGATTTATTGACAGATGTTGTTGGTGGGATTATCGTTGCAGTTCAAAACGTATCATTCTCAGAAGAACATAGTTCATATTACTCCCTCACACACACTCATATCACACGCACACACACACGCACACACGCACACACACAGAGAGAGAGAGAGAGAGAGAGAGAGAGAGAGAGAGAGAGAGAGAGAGAGAGAGAGAGAGAGAGAGAATGTTAATATTCTCCTGAAGCATTATTTTGATTTGATTTGGTTTCTTTGTTTAATCGCATATCAACCTTCTTGGGTTATTTAATGCCAAAGGCATCCCTGTAGAAGAACAGCTGTGATGCTATTTAACCCATAGGTGGGGAGGGATAAGGAGTGTTCATACATTCCTCAAGGGTATTTGTCCGAAAGTGAACGTAATAACGCGACTGGAGTGACAGTATTTCAAATATCTGATATGTTTATATTTACCCAACCCCTCCGCTCGGGCAGGATATGACACAAGGTCAATTTTTTAAGCGGAGTTTAACAGGTTTGAATTCAGAGTTTTCCTTCTCCTAGACTAGTTGCCTCACCAAGGCTGAAGAACCTAGTCTGCCCTACTATTTACCCATAGCTGGAGAGAGAATAAATGGATTCATACCTTTCCCAAGGGTATTAGTGCCATGTGAAATGCAATCAAAATATCTGATACGTTGACGCAAATTTTATATTGTTTACTTTTATCCCAAATACTTACAATTCATTGCCCAGTCGGCTGGGGGGGGGCGGTAGAATACACTGACTGCTTCTCTGCAGAGGGGTAAGACCCCCCAACGAGTAACCTGGATATGACTCTAAACAATCTGATGGTGAGGCTTTCGTAATGCTGGACCTTTGAGGAATGCAGAGTACCCCTTGATTACCCTCGCTCTAAGGTTCACTCTTGCCCGGAGTGGTAGCACCTGATAGTGTCCCATCTATGGGTCAAATAGAACTAAACTGTGTACTTATGCTAAACGGAATTGTTTAAAATAGAACTGTAAGTGTAAACAAAAACTGTACTTATACTAAATTGAATTGTTTGAAATAGAACTGTTTATATGTATTTCAAATGGATTTGGCATTAAATAACCTACAATGTTTGATGTGCAGTAAAACCAAACTAAAACCAAAAACTTATTATTCAACATTCATTTTATTTTTCAAGAAAAGTCCCCCTACCCCATTGCAATTTATTTTGTTTAAAACTCAAGGCAAATAACTTGGCCATATCATTTTCTTATCTTTTTGAATTGTTTTCTGGTCTCGAAATTAGAGATTTTGTAATGAGTATTTCTTCTTGAAAGATGATTAGGAGGTTTTGCCTTGCTCGTTCCGCTACGTTTGTCACCGAACAAAACATCAGTCATTTTTTCTCTCCCTCATTTACTGTCATTACAAAGGACACAGCAACCAATAGACCGGACCCCTGGGCAACTGCAACAAAGATACTAATTGTCATGAGATACCTGGAATTCAAACCCTCCTCAATTTTTTACAGGCAACTGTGTCTCACATTCAAATATACCCGCTCTCAATCCGAATTGACAAGCGGGTGGTCACAAAATTTTACTGATGAGACTGATGTCACAACGGTTATAGTTGTCTGTCGGCCGCTCTATACCACTCAGGACCAAATAACGAAGAATTTTTGAAAGAAACATCTTAAAAAGAAAAAAAATATTGCTATTATAAGAAATAGATTCTTTATAAAAACTATACATGCGTAACGAGGTGTTCCTCTGAATTCTGTTCCAAAAGAGAATTATGTCAAGCATACACATAACTACTTGTGTTTATGCTTATAAAAAAGGTCGATTGTTTTAAATTAATGATCTCACTTGGTGCTCCAGATTTTTAGTCTTATGCCAAACTAAGCTAATCTTAGTAAATGACTATTTCATTTAAAATTTAATCGAGCAAAACTGAAATCTACTGAAAACTAAAATTTGATGATTAGCACTTTTCTAATTAGCATCTAATTAGTAATCATATTATCCGAAATCATCTTCAATAATGAGTCGGACCAAAGGAGCAATTTTTAAAAGACGTTCACTTCATCTCTTTCAGAGGAGTAAGACCCCCGCCCCCAAAAAAGAGTGCCCTGAGTATGACACTAAAACTGCATTTGATGGTGAGGTTTCAGTTCTGGAGATCTGGGGAGTATGGAGTAAACCTTCAATGCCATTACTCCCAGGTCCAGTATGAACCTGTACCTGATATGATCAACAAATTCTCTTTAGGATTGACCTCTGGAAACTATCCAGGTCAAAACAAAGTCTTAATTATTATATTTCTTGCGAGGTATTCACATCAGCTAACGCTGATGGTCTTTCACTGGAGTCTGAGTGACATCAAGTTTTCTCACGTCTCCAGGACTCTTCTCAGTATTCTGGTCGATTTTTAACTCTGCTGGGGTTTGGATGGTTTCGATTCATCCTCCGATTTCCAACTCTTCAATTCCTCTTTCCAAGCCTTTACTTATCGTTCCTAGCGCACTATTTACAATTGGTGTCATCGTTACTCTCATATTCCATAACTTTTTTTAGTTCTCTAGCAAGGTCTAACTACTTGTCAGTCTTTTACTTTTATTTGATTTTCAATCTGTGTTCCATCAGAACGGCAAAATTCACGATTCGGTAGGTTGTCTCTCTCTTTTTTTTTATTGTTAATTATC
The DNA here is from genome assembly GCA_963585895.1 of Sepioteuthis lessoniana. Classification (NCBI taxonomy): domain Eukaryota; kingdom Metazoa; phylum Mollusca; class Cephalopoda; order Myopsida; family Loliginidae; genus Sepioteuthis; species Sepioteuthis lessoniana. The sequence continues at coordinate 95,066,211 of OY757927.1, forward strand.
ACTCGGTTTAGTTTGTTGGCTGAAATTAGGTGATCTGTTTGTATAACGAAATGTATAACGAAAGAATTTCATGCGTCTCATTTTTAGGACGGATTCGGGTTTGGGCACATACCATTTGGCAGTATGGTCAAATTTAAAATTTTTGCACAATTCCCGGTTGATCAACTTCTCCATCTCGTCATGTCTCGTCTTTTACTCTTTTTGCACTAACTTGCCGCATTCACTTATTATATGATTGATCGTTTCGTCTCTATCACCACAAAACCTACGTTTGCTATTTTATTGCCTTTTATCCATTTTTGCTTTAAGATAGTGTGTCTTTATGGCGTTGTTTTGTGCTGCTATTTGAAGAGATTCAGTTTCTCTCTTAAGGTTTTTCTTTCTTTACCATGTCCAAATCTTTTCGCGTGAGATTTCGTTTATTTGTCATTAAAAACGTCCATAGAGATGTTTTTCTTCCCATTTTTGCTTTCTAGTGATTTTGTTCTGTTTATCCTGGTGTTATTTGAGTTGTTTCTGGTTGTTCTAATCAGTCTTCATTTTCTCTTTTTTATGTAATCTTCGAGTCGTCGTATCGATGCATCAATACTCTCTACAATGCTAGTGAGACCTCTTCCTCCTTCTTTTCTAATAGTCTGGCTATGTCATCTCTGGAGTAGACCTTTGGTTTAAATGTTAAATGTTTTTTCGCGCAGAATCATTTCATCATAAGACTTTGTCATCGCCGTCAATAATAATAATAATACCCTCAGCCCTTTACAGAAAAATTCGTTTTTAACGACAGACGAAAGTTATTTTGCGATTTTGATTTTGAAAACCATTGAATTTTTATTTAGTCTTAATAAACATTTTTATGGGATTTTTGAATGCCCGTTTTTCCTATCATTAGTACACAATTGAAAATATGAGGCAAAGATTGTTTCCAATTCGCTGGCTGGATTTTGGATTAAAAAGCCAAGCCTGGAAACGCACGTGGCATAACAAGATTTTGATGATTTCAGCTTGACTTTGAAGAATCCTGTTCACATGCCCGTTCCAAAACCGTGACCCTTTTTCATTTCTGCCTGTTTTCATTTCTCCTTGATTTCTTTCTCAGATGGACAGACTCCAAAGCAATGGTACCTTCATAAAATTTGGGCAAACAGTAAATTAGGACCTTCTTCTTCTTCTTCTTCTTCTTCTTCTTCTTCTTCTTCTTCTTCTTCTTCTTCTTCTTCTTCTTCTAAATATTGCCTAATGGACACATCATTTTATTAATAAAAATAACAATCTTATTTCACACCCAAATATATTCTATCATTACTTACAGTTATAAATGATTATACTTACAAAATATATACTTTTAGGTTTATCGTTATCAATAGGGGTCACACAAATCCAAGCCTAATTCCTCTTTTAAGATAAATGAAAATAAAATTATATCGTGTCTCAGATTATAAAATTGGGATAAAAATTTGACGACGCAAAAACTATTCACGGATGATCCTTTTTTCTTTTTCTTTCTGTAAACTTTTCGGGGTTAATCCTGCAATTTTTTTCTACATTTGATTCTTTAAGTACATTCATGCCTCTCGGTATGGTTAAATATAAGTGTGCATAATTGGGTCTATAACACAAACACGCACAAAAACACAGAGCTTATATATATATCCGAACTGGTAGACATATATCCCTTTTCGGGATTAAATATAGTCGATTAGAATGATATAGGACGTAAAATCCCATGTCATTCCAATCGACTATATAATGATCACAATAGTTCTGCTGAGAAACCAAAATGAAAAGAAAATAAACATTTCAAGAAATAAGGTGATAAAATTCTTAAAGGAATCGGACCTTCCACTTAAAATCGAAGCCAATTGATACGCTGTGAACTTTTCAGAGGTTATACTTAACCTCCAAAAATGTACAGTTTCTCTATATCAGAACATCGTGAAGCACATCGTGCTATATCAACCAATCATTCAACCATTCTTCTGCTGTACTCATTCAGGATTTGAACTCGGGTTCCCCTGTTCATTTCCTCTGACGATAACCGTTACACCACAAGCGTTATACGTGTAAGAAAAACTATTCATACTTTGCCGATGCAAACTTTGTTTCTTCACACTGGCATGGACACACACACACACACACATATATATATATATATATATAGATAAGCACAAATACACATTCGTGCATTTGTGTGAATTTCGCATTAAAGAAGATAAATATAACAGTTTGTTAACAGAAGTACCAAGTGTTTTATGCGACCATCAAAATTATGAACCACTTAAAAATGTTAATTTTATTTTGTGTTAATTACTTTTAAAATTGTCAGCATTATAAATAAGAAAAAGAAAACCGAAATAAAGAAATGAAAAATTCAGCAGAAATTACGTTCACCATTTTTGTTGATGTGAATGTGTACAACAATCAAAATCAAAATATTTGATATTGTTGGCGACCATAGTTGAGGGTAACCCGAAGGATCCCTTTTAGATAGCTACTACACCAAGGTGTAGGGAAGGGCGTAACTCCTTTCTCTAGATTGCTCCTCTTTACCCTTGATCCTTACCTTATTATGTTGAGTGTTGAGCAAGGTAGCATCAAGCTCCATTATTTGAATCTTTGGTATGACTTGACCTGTGATTGAAACGGGTCTCCCGGACCATTGGCCAACACTCTAACTATTATGCCAATGTCCGGTGTGTTATAATTAACTAAAAAATGAAGCATATTATTATATGAGCGTCTTATTGGAATACATATATATATATATATATATATATATATATATATATATTTACCTAACCCCTCAGCACGAACAGAATGCGACTAAAAGTCATTTTTTAGCAGAGTTTAAAAGGTTTTAATTCAGTGTTTTTCTTCTAGACTGGTTGCTGTACCAAAATTAAAGTGCCCAGTGTGCCCATATCTGGTGGTGGGGGGAGAATTGTTAGATTAACAGCATTTCTAAGAGCGTGAGACATATGTGAAATGAAATTGCCTTGTTCAGGATTGAACTCGGGTCACCGTATCCATTTCCTACGGCGGTAACCATTACACTTTAATCACATCCGTCTTTATTGCGATAAAAACCATTTTTCACAACAGAATCTCTTTGCCAGTAAAATGTTTTCCCGTACATAAAATATTGAATATTGACTTAGTCGTTGATTCAGGGCCGCTGCCAACATCAAAGAAGCCCCTTATGCTATCAAAACTACTTAGTTAAACAAAAGTGACCCAAAATATTTGCTCTGACTAAATGTTCTAATTATCTGGAATATTTGGTAAAAATATTGCTCGTCTGATTATGTTGGCTTAAGAAAAAGAGTTGGTTATATCAATAACCGAGTTAAATTCGATATTCAGGAATGAATATCGTCAACACTTTCAAAACTGCTGTAATAGTTTGGTTTGGTTTCTTTATTTAATGGCCAATCAAACTTTGTGGGTTATTTACTGCCAAATCTATCCTTGTAGAAAAACAACAGTGGTATCATTTAATCCATAGCTTGGGGGTAAGGGGGTTTGTATATTGTAATGAGACTATGATTATTTACTAAGCAGTTAATTTGGCACAAATAATATATTTTAATGTTATTAGAGTGACTTACAGGATTAGAAGAAAACAACCAATGCTAAATAGGAAGATTTATTTAGCCGAAAAGATTTTAATCAAAAGATTTTTGCCGTTACATATGACAAAAAAACCCTCAGATTCCAAAAATATTCATTTTTCAAAAATTTATACAATTTCTGTGTTATATACTATATGATACACATCAAACACTCTCTCTGTAGAAACTGCAACCGTTTAACTTTGTAATGATATATATATATATATATATATATATATATATATATATATATATATATATATATATATATATAAATGGATGTATGCAAACAGTGTATATATTTTAAACGGATGTATGTAAACAATAGTAATTGTGATTCATAAACGTTTAAAATTTGCATCGCAGCTCATGTCTCCTCGTGGCTGAAAGGTTAGAAGCTTTGGCTTGCCGTTTGAGTCAACCGGGTTTCGATCCCAGCTACGGGAAGCTACTGTCTAGCCACACTCATGAGTTCTGATAGAACGAAACAGATCTGTCTGTGGATGACTATATATATATTACTTATCTAAAGTATTTGAAAAATGAGCAGTACTTTCTATTGAAAATATTGTTCACACTCTCTGTTTTTATTGCTTGAAATTGCAGTAATCATAAAGAACACGAACTGGTGGAACCCAAATTGACTGACTAGTTTAGCAGCTATCCCTAACCCTAACAACAACGAGTTCTTTTCTATTTGTTCGATTGCGAATACAATTTTAGAAGAATAGAATAAAAGTAAAGTGTTCTTTAGTCATTTAAAATTTAATTTTGTTTAAAAAAGAAATTGGCCAGAAATGTATCATTTCCGACTACAAAACATCACCTGAATGGATTACATTTGATTGCAATGAAATTTGATTTTTATTTTGTATTCTTTTCTTGATTTTAACGCGAAAGCCTAAACAATTAAAAGCAAATTATGAGCTTGTTCAAATACTTATGACCGGTATATATATACAAGGACCATTAAATAAGTTTCCAGACTTTTTCATATGGCCACTTTTATTGAGAGTACACACATGAAACTCTAGTCTCCTTCAAAGTAATCTCCTCCGGCAGCAATGCTCTTGTTGTACCGCTCCAACAACTTATGGAAGGCCCCATGGAAGTCTTCTTGTGTGAGCGTGTCAATGACCTTCGTCACAGCCTCTTTCATCTCCTCAATTCTCTCATAACGATAGCCTCTGAGCTTAGGGAATAACCAAAAGTCACAGGGGGCAAGGTCTGGATTATAGGGAGGGCGAGGAACTGTCTTGATGCCCATCTTGGTCAAATAGTCTGTGAAAAGGATGGAGTTGTGGACTGGTGCATTGTCCTGGTGGATATGCCACTGACCCGATTTGAAAAGTGCTGGCCTCTTCCGACGGAATCTCTTTCTGAACTCCCTTAAAACCTCAACATAGTAACCCTAACCCTAACCCTTTGGCCAATCAACTCTGGTGTATTGACTTCCTTACTCCTCCCACACCTCTCATCATCCCTCACAGACTCCCTGCCTTCCTTGAATCTCTTATGCCACTCAAAAACTGATGCTCGATTCATGCAAGATGCTCCAAAACAGTCTGAAGCATTCCATAGTTTTTGCGGCATTTTTCCAAGTTTAAAACAGAATTTTATTGCATATCGTTCTTCTAAATTGTCCTCACGTCCAGATTGCATTTTTGAAATTCACCATCTGTGACAATTAATAGGGTGTATTTGAATTCCTGCAGTAGCTGTTCATTTGAACCTGAAATCCTAAAAATTGGTCAGTCATCTCATAAGATGTATAGCAATAACATACTGAATTTTCAAGTGTCTACGACAATTTTAAATATCTGTATAAAAAAGTCTGGAATCTTATTAAATGCCCCACGTACATACATATATATATATTTATATATATATATATACTCACATACTCACACTATATATAGTGAGTGAGAGAGAGAGAGAGAGAGAGAGAGAGAGAGAGAGAGAGAGAGAGAGAGAGAGAGAAATTAAAAAACAAAGTAATCCATTGAATGCACCACACACATATATATATATATATATAAATTGTTGAAGTCTTTATATATTGATATTAATTTTATAGTAGGGTATATTTATAAATAAAAAGAGCTCAATATTAGTGACAAAGCATATGTAGACCTAAGTTAGAATAGCGTTGACATGGAGTCAACACCGTTTGATGACTGGCAGTTTCTCGCGTGTGCGATTATCGAACTAATTTGGTCTGATACCTTGGTTCAATGATCGCGTCGGCGAAAAAAATTACATTGATCAATTGTGCCATTAACTCTGTGTCTTCACTACCCTAACCTACATACCTACATACATACATACACACATGCATATATATATATATATATATATATATATATATATATATATATATATATATATATATATATATATGCGACGGTAATTCAATAAATAAGGGAAATGTTTTTGAAAAAAGTAAAATAATTTTTTTCATCATTTTTTTCCATAAATGTAAACTCTGCATTGTTTGGAATTATTTTAATCTCTGAAAAATATTCGTTTTGGGGCTATTCAAAATGGCTGCAAATCAAACAGAGTACACCAGACTAAACAGGAGTTTACATTTGAATTTTTGGTGGCTGAGAAGTGTAAACCAAGTGAAATTTACAGAAGATTGTGCGACGTGTACGGAGGAGCCTATTTTAGTTCAAAAATGTTAACAAATACGTTAAACATGGTTTTGCCACTACAAACCTGAATCGAAAAAGTAGTTCATGGTGTAAAAATATACTGACTTTCTGGTAAAGAAAATTTTTCGGGTTAAGCAGTTTGTACAGGTCATGCTAACAGTCTTCTTGGACATGAAAGGATCAACGACTATTGATTTTCTTGAAAAAAAGTTGCAACAACAAAAAGTGCTTCCTATTGACAACTCCTTTGGAAAAATTCTCTTCATTTATAGACAATCGTATATATATATATATATATATATATATATATATATATGAGGGTCAGTAGAGGACGTTTTTTCCCTTGTAACTGACAAAAAGCGATACTTTTAATCGGTTTCTTATAGGAAAGACTTGTATAATCAATAACTTTTCCAAAAATCTTCAATTGCTACCGATGATTTGAGAAACAGGAATTTATGACAATGCTGGATTCTCGGTACATATTAGCAAGTTGCTTTTTTTCTTCTCTGTTGTCAAGCGAATATGTCACTATTTCTTGATGCTAAGAAATACGCCAAAGAGAATCTGGAAAAAAATGCAATTAATTTATTCATTCTCTACAGAGACCGGAAATGAGGAAACTCGAAACGAAAGCTTGAAAAATTAGAAATTAACGAAAAAAAGAAAAAAAAAAAAAAAGAACAGAAAAAATGTATATTCAACAAATTTAGGAGGAAAAGTTTCAAACTAACCGACGATTTGAAATTTGAAAAAAAAAAAAAAAATTACCCTCAGGGAGGTGCAATATTTTCAGTGAAGGGAAAATGGCAACTTTTAAACTTTTTTCAGCGTTTTATTCACTTGTGGATAAGGAATGTGATTCATGAATCCATGGAAGATTTTGGTGATATTTTCCACAAATAATTACGAACAATTTTTCGAAAGTGATGCTTTCAATTTGTTTCTACATAAGTTTCAATATAAATAGGAAGCGAAATAAAACTGTTAAATCGAGCAAGTTTTCAGCTACCAAAGACTATTTTACGCAAAGTCACCATCATCATTTATGCATACTCACCAGTGATGTGTACGAGGATATTGTATTCGTAAGCGAGTCGCTCTGAAAATAATGCCTTCTGTTTTATAATGTTGTCCTAAAACGTCAGAGGTGGATAATGCTAATATTGCTGCAAAACCTTTCTGCCAATAAACTATGATGCTTTTTATTTTATTATAGATAGCACCGGAGCAGTTGTTTGACAAAATGGTATCTGAAGTAAAAGTTAAAGTATGTCACTGAATTCCTTATTGCGGAAAAAATGTACCTTTTTGCGCTTAGTGAACATTTACGGAGACCAAAGAGTAAAAATGAGCACAGTTAGGTGGTGAGCAATGCATTTCAGCAGTGGCGACAAAGATATCAGTGAAAATCCGCTGTCATTACAAATGTCCATACATGTAAACACATGAAATGATGACTACCATAAGATCATCCAGTTAGAGCCTCTTTTTCATCTACGGTGAAAGTACAGAGTTAGTAATGATGGCTGTAAGGAAAAAAGTTTTTTTTAGCAGAAAACTTGTTCTAACCCAAATTGTTACCGCGCTTCTTGTATATTTTGTAGTTTTACTGGAAATAAATCGGTAGCTTTAATTTCGAACCCTCCCTCGTTTAATTGAAGCTTTGATTTATTTTCAATAAAAGAATATTCTGTATCGTTTGAAGTTTTCTTGAGAAAGGTTAAAGTGCTTTGTAATATTTCAAAACGTTAAAGTGGATTATATTTGTTATTACAAGTAGAAGATGATCTGAAACATTTTATTCAATCTTATTCACTGGCTAGTATCTATCTATCTATCTATCTATCTATCTATCTATCTATTTGATTAAGGGGTCAGTATTGCCTGTTTTTAATTTATCAATAATTGAAAAGTAAGTAAGAAGCGGAGTTGATTTTCAACAAGTAAACATTTTACAGCTGACAAATCAGTTACTCTCCTTATTTGGAAATCAAATATTAATTACCAAGAAAAAGGCTTATTCACTGCTACTTATATTCTATATTTCTGAAAATACACAGCACAGATATCCTCACTTCTCCCTCTCTCTCTCTCTCTCTCTCTCTCTCTCTGTATATATATATATATATATATATATATACATATATATATATATACATATATATATATATATACATATATATGTATATATATATATATATATATATATATATATATATGTGTGTGTGTGTGTGTGTGTGTGTGTAGATAGATAGATAGATAGATAGATAGATAAGTTAAATTTGATTAATAATGAGGTTTATTATTACTATGGTAAAATAAGATTTTTTTTTATCCAAACTTACAACTTTTTAGATTCTTACTAACTTCATGTATACATTACTTGAATTTTGTTATTTACTAAGACTTGCTTAGCCTGGCACATAGACACCATATGTTACTTACTGCATACTAAGTGATCAACCCCTTCATTTTTTGGTCAGTCTCATCACTGCGAATTGAGGGGAAACTGTTGCTTGACTTATTCGAATGTTTTAAACTAACACTTCTAAATGTTAGCCACAATCTTTATTTTGTTAGAAAAAAAAAACAACAGAAAAAAGAGGAAATGTTTTGATTAATTTATCGTAATCAAATAAGTAGTATTATGAGTAAAATGAGTTAATGTATGTATCTATGTACTAATGTACGTACCTAAATTAATATGCATATATATATATATATATATATATATATATATATATATATATATATATATTACAATATTTCTTGTTTTAAAAGTAAAACTTAAATGTATTTTATCGTCAATTTTACGTTATTAAATTTTCATTAGTTATTATTATAAATTAAATGAATGAAATATTGCTTATTTAATTGAATTTTACTTATTTAAGAAATAATTAAATATTCTTTTAATTCAAAAAAATTTATTCATTTATTTATTTATTTATTTAAAAGTTTCCAATGACATTTTTCCTGCCCGAAACCTAAATCTTTATTTATTAATTTATTTTTAATCTAACCAATATTATGAGTTTTTTTTTCTTACAACCACATAAATATTGTAATTAACATTTAGGAACGGAAGCTGAAATATTTTTAGCAACAATCATGAAAAGAAAGTCAGAGAGAGAGAGAGAGAGAGAGAGAGAGAGAGAGAGAGAGAGAGAGAGAGAGAGAGAGAGACCGTGTGCGTATGTCCGTGCGTGTGTGGCAGAGAGAGAGAGAGAGAGAGAGAGAGAGAGAGAGAGAGAGAGAGAGTTTGTGTGTGTGTGTGTGTGTGTGTGTGTGTGTGTGTGTGTGAGAGAGAGAGAGAGAGAGAGAGAGAGAGAGAGTTGTGTGTGTGTGTGTGTGTGTGTGTGTGTGTGTGTGTGTGTGTGTGTGTGTGTGTGTGTGAGAGAGAGAGAGAGAGAGAGAGAGAAAAGTTAGAAGGAAAATTTTAAAGAGTCTTCATTGGTCGAGTTTTCTGCTAAAAGGAAAACATCAAACCACGAGCTTTAAAATCACGCAACTCTCAAAATTCACGTTCCTCCCTTTCTTGTCTTTTACCCCTTCACTCGATTTCAATTTTTCTTTCATTTCACTTTTTCTCTTTTTTACATTTTGCTTTCAATATCTCTTTTCTCATTCTCTCTTTTTTTTTTTTCTTTTCCTTCTTCCTTCGGATCTCTCTTAACTTTTCTTTTCCTTATCTTCTTTTCACTTTTTTCGTTTCTTTATTTCTTCATTTTTTTTTCTTCGTTCATTCACCTCTCTTTCTTTCTTTCTTTCTTTCTTTCTTTCTTTCTTTCTTTCTTTCGGTCCTTTTTTCTAGATCCTTTTCTCTCTTTCCATTTCAAATTCTTTTTTCTTTTTCATGCAGTTGACCCTCTTTTCATTGACTCCATCAGTCAATGCCCCCGCCTCTTTTCCTTCTCTCACCCTCCACATTCATTTAATCCCTTCGTTTTTTCCCTTTTCAACCCTCTTGATATTACATTTTTTTTTTCTCGACCCAGCCTTTGAAAAGAAACGTTTTATAATTTTAATTTTAATTACTTCAAAGCTTAATTATTAGTCCACCCCGCTACCTCGTGCCGTACCGAGACATCGTTTTAGCATTTCATCCTCCTCCTCTGCTACCTACATTGACAGCCACCGCAACCCTCCAACTAATTACATCCCACTTCGTTTGCATTTCTGCTATTCCAACTACCCGGATGATAATTCGACCCACCCGAAATGTAATTTAAAAATAAGAACTTCATGGCCTCTAGTCAGTGAATGAGGTGTGGAAAGTTTTGACAAGGTCTTCACTGGGTCGCTATTCGGAATAGAAGGCCAACTGATGTGAGTGATTTGCCACACCGTTATATTTGGGGGAACTTTTTTTAAAAATTGATTTCTCTTTTTAAATATTTTTATTTGCTTGTGATTTCCTATTGAAAACGAAACCATTGAAGATTGATTGTCTAACAGAAAATTGAATTTTCTTTAAATACGACAAAAATGACATACTGACAGGAACGTGTTAATGAGTTGCAAGGTTATCAAGAAGAGGCCAAGTTTAGCATTAATACTAGACGATCCATAAACCCGTTGGCTTCTTCTTGTAACAAGATTACTTTTGATATTTTTATTTGCGAAGAGGTGAAGATTCAAATTAATATTTCATAGTTATCTCCGTTATTTAAAGAATTTCGATTATCAAAAAATAATGTTCTGTTTTCATATCAGATAATACGCTGGGGGCCCTTTCTAGAGTCCGAGTGACAACAAATCTTTTCTGCTGTTTCGAAATTTTCTCAGTATTTTAGCTGATCACAACAGTTCTAAAATCTGGTCAGTCTTGATCTATCCTCAACTTTGCCATTTGTATCTCCAGGCTCTTTGGAATCGTTCTAAGGGATCTAAGTATAGTTAATATCAATGACATCTTCATGTTCCTGAAGGTGTTTTGTTTTTGTGGTTGTAAATTTTTTAGCAAGGTCCCATGTATCAACATACGAAATTGTCAATAGAGCTTTTGAAGTGGCCACTGGAAGACCGCTATATAAAATGGAAAAGTTCCTTAAAAGGAAATGAGGCTGCTGGAGACCCGATGTGGCAACAATTTTCACGGTAGAATGGATCCATCTTCCATTCTGAAAGTAACAAATTGCCTTCTCTTGCTGATATTATTTCAACCCTTTTGTTCATTCGAGCCGTCTCGTATTTTTAATAAAGGGGTAACTTATCAAGAAATGAAACAAGTATTATTTTAATCAATGTTTTTCAGTCTTATTTGCGACATGCAGTTGTTTTTAGTTTTTTGACCAAGGCAGTCAATTTGGGGATACACTACACCGGTAATTCTATCTAGTTTTGTCGCTCCATTTAACTTCACTCGGCAAAATCTGCTGGAACAATGAAGTCCACTTGTTAACTAGAAAGCATTGTCTTCTGATTGTGTGATTGTCACATTCCACTGAAAATTCCAGAAAATTTTGTGTTTCATTTTATAGGTTATGTTCTAGTCTGAGCTTCATTGGTCTTAATGATCGTTTGCACCGTTTCCAGTGAATTACCTTCCTCACCCAATCATTCCTCTTCTTGTTCTCCTGTACCAATTTGCTGCATTCCCATATTATTTGGTTTGGTTTGGTTTGGTTTTATGGCATATCAACCATTCTAGATTATTTAATGCTAAATCCATTTCAATACGTATAAACAGTTCTATTTCAAACAATTCAGTTAAGCATAAGTACACTGTTTAGTTCTATTTGACTCATAGATAGGACCCTATCAGGTGCTACCACTCCAGGCTAGAGTGGATCTGGGAGTGATTACAGTCTGTATTCCCCCAAACTCCAACATTACTGGAGTCTTACCATCAGATTGTTTAGCGTCATATCCAGAACACTCGTTGGTAAGGGGTGTCTTACCCCTGCAGAGATGCAGTCGGTGTATTCTACAGCTCCAGCCGACTGGGCCATTATTATTATTTTTTTTTGATGTTGGTAGTCACACAGCCTACACTTTCAATTCTTCTGAGTCTTATTATTATGTTTATTTTCTACGCTTGGCTGGTACAAAGTAAAATGAGATGTTGTAAGAATGAATAGTGTCAAATGAATTGAGACCAGCCTGCTTTACAGTCTCGAAAATCAGTATTTGAAATACTGGTTCTTTACTGGGTGAGATCTCCGACTATTGGCACCGATTAAAAATACACGACTATCTCAATCAAAAAACAGCCCCAGATTTCCACTAATTAATACTGTCACTCTCAATTATTATAACAGTCTCTTTAAATTAAAACAGTTATAAACATTGGAATTACTATTATTATTATTATTATTAATATTATTATTATTATTTGAAATTCCATTAGTTTTGTAATTATTAATATCATATTTAATGATATACTAATTATTCTGGTTATTACAAGTGAAAACCGTGGAATTTTTATGTCGTCAGTTTGTAATTTAGGAAAATTCGTATATTTTAGCACAGGCAAAAAAATATGCTTTATAGTTTTAAGAATCCTGGCGCCAAAAATCTCGTTAAGAATTTTTTCAAGACGATAATGAAAACGGCTGCAATGGAGGATGAGGGTGGCGTAATGGTGGTCGGTGCTGGCAGTGGAATTGGCGTGTCGTGTTCAAATTACGGCCGAGGCTGTTTGCATATTCTTCGCATAAATGCTTTTAGAAAAGACAAGAATTCACTTCTCCCTTCTTTTATGGGTAGTATAGTAGGATAGCCTGTGGTGTTCTAGCTATTTGTCGAAGGCACAGCCTGCCGACAAGAAAGTTAACACAATCTGTTAACCATCCAATCGGTGGAGCTTGAAATACGCTGACTGTGTCCTCTGTGGAGGAGTAAGACCCCCTCTCACACACAAAAAGGGGCGTCCTGGAGTTTGGAGCTCTTGGGTATGTGGAATACACTTCCATTGCCATTATTCCCAGTTAGATCCTGTTAGAGACTCATCCATGAGTCAAATTGATTTATTTGTAAATTTTTTTGTATTAGATAGGAATACTTGATGTTATATTTTGAAGTACGATGATCACTTTTGTCTTATAAGCACAGACCATATAATGGGGGAAAAAAAAGAAAAGTTTAAAAACAACTTTTCCCATTTTTTTCTTTTTTTATTTGATAGTGTTATCTTTAGAATTACAATTTTCGATGCAGTCGTTGTGGGTTAAGATGAGGGTAGTGGAACAGGGTGAAAATGTTGGTGATGAAATGGAGGTTGGGACAATCAAGTTGAATGTTTCATCATTAGTCTTTTAATTAAAAAAATGACCATTGAATTGTATCGACAAGAGATTTTTGTTTTATTCCAACAGAACTTTAAATACACCCACGAATAAATAAGTAATTGTGGCGAAAAAACAGTAAATGACTCTTAGTTTATCGGTCAACTGACTTGTTACATAAATAAGTTGTAAAGTTGGCGATCGTAGTCGAGGTCAACCCGAAGGCTCCCTTTTCAAAAGCTACTACATTGAGGTGTAGGGGAGGGAGCTACTTCTTTCCTTGGATTGCTCCACTTTACCCTTACCTTATAGTGCTGAGCAAGGTAGCATCAAGTACTATTTTTTTGAGTCTTGGTATAACTCGACCTGGGATTGAACCCCGGTCTTCCGGACCATTGGCAAATGTTATATCGTCATCTACAGCATCATAACGACACAATAATAAAGACTGACGCAATGACAAAGACGCAGGAAGACTTCTTTAAATAATATTTACCTCTCACTTTATTGCAAGGGTTCGAAAAGGGTTACTCACAGGTTTTCGTGTGAGAGGGAGCTGGAGACCGAACATAACTGAAATAGTTTGACCCCAAAGTTATGGCCGTCAGCGTTATGTCTTTCTCGTTCTCCAGGGCTGCTCAACCGGAGGCCCAGGGCCCACTCTGCTGGGTGGTGGCTTTCTTTATTGCATCTTATCAGCATCTTCTCTGGACCCAAAACTCCATCGGGGTTCCAGCGGGCCCCTTCGGCCGGGTGTGGCTTTCCTTACCACATCTCGTCCCTCTCCGACTGGAACCCGAACTTCCGTCTTGACTGCGCTATATAATAGTTCAACGCCCACTCGATCTTTGAAATCGAATGTTTAATCGTCATCAAGCGGAAATAACTGTCATGCATTTCACAGGTCACTCTCTTCCGGTGCATCAGTCTATGAGTGTATGTACCATGGGAATTTTTTAGCTCGTCCCATTTTATCAGCCAATTTCCGCCCACGCGATTTCCTCTCAAAACTGCCATTAGAATGTGTCACTTCCTTCCGGTGCATCACCTTGGAATGGCATTTTTGGCCGGGTTCGAAGGTCAAAATATTACACGAACACTAAACTTATTTGGCCAATGGCCCGCTTATACCATAAATAAACAAATATAAACAACCCGATATATGTTCTATACGAGCAAAAGTTTCCAGCGATCATTTTTTTAGAAACATATACTAAATAAAAAGTAAATATAACCATTAAACAGAAACGAAACGACTTTTGGCACAAATTTTGGCGAACAATACTGTTGCTGATAACTAGGTTTGAATGTAACTTATATAAGATTAATTGATGATTGATTCTAACGGCATCTTAACCCGTCTAAGGTTATTTTATGCCTCGAGGCGAATATTTTACGAGTATATTTACATTATTTTTTCGATAGTTTCTTAAATTTTTCTTTTGCGTTCTGTAATAATATCAAGTATTCCAATCGAATACAAATGATTTTTGATAGCTCCATTTAACTCATAGATGTGACCCTAACAGGTACTACCACTCCGGGTCAGAGTGGATTTGGGAGTAAAGGCAATGAAGGGGTTCTCCACACTTCAAGGATCTCCAGGACTGGAGCCTCACCACCAGATGGAGTTAAGTATCGTAACGATAGAGTAGGGTTTATATAAGTGAATGTCAAGTCCCATTTTTGTTCCCAATTTAGAGAGCTATAGCAAATTTTAGCCACTATTAGGTTTATTTATTCAGAGGTTAAAATTCTGTATCGAGACTTATTTCTGATATATCTTTGATAAATTAGTCTGATTCTTGCATGTCACACAAATTGCATTTCTATTTTACATTCATGGTTTATATTACAAAATTCTAGGTGAAATCTCTATATACCTTTGTCTATTAACTGCAATTAAATCTATTTTCATTACTTTTACGTCGATCTGCTTTTATTTATTTCTTTGTCATTTGTTTTCTATCATGCAAAATTGAACGATTATTATAGATACATCATTTTACACACTTTGTTAATAGAAATAAATATCTGGATGCAAATGTGCGCACACCGATAAAATATAAATACAGCCAAACGTGAATCAAAATCTAACTACTCTTGTGTGTATATACCAGGCTCAATCAATAAGTAAGGTGAATTTTGCCGAAGGAGGAATTGGCAATAGAAATCAGTTTACAGTTAGACATTTTTCAAGGATATCAAATGCGAAAAGTCCTTTCATATCCCAGAAGACTGTCAGTATGATCTTTTTTACTGATCGCCGTGCCCAGAACTTTTTCTTTACCAGAGAGCGAATGTTTCCTGTTATTGGACTTCCTATCCGACTCAAACTCGGAGTAGACAACTCATGTTTAACCCATTTGTAAAAATATTTTTGATTAAGATAAACTTCTCCGTAGAGATCATAAATCTTCCATAAATTTCTAATGGTTTGCCACGGAAGGTTTGATGACAGACGTCTATTCAAGCGTGGAGTATTCTGATTTGCAGCCATTTTGAATTGCTTCAAAGAAAATATTTTTGCGAGATTAAAACAATTTTTACTATAAACTAATTTCAAACAATTCTGAAAAAAAAAACGTTGCTTTAAAAAATGACTTTATTTAATCATCTGTCTGTCTGTTTATAAAAAGAAGACAATATGGAAGATGAAGTAGACATTTGAAGATGAAACAAATAACACTCTACTTGCCCTAGACATTCAACTAAATCGAAACAATTGCAACATGAAATTCAAATCCCACAACATAAAACCACCCAATAATATCAACCCCATGTTTATTCCTACCACAAGAATCAAAGGTTTAGCAGCCCCAAGATGTTAGAAGAGGAAAAAATGTACATTTAAAACCTTTATCTTAATCAATTCATACACTCTGCAAAAAAAAATCATACAAAATAAACAAAGCCAAAAAGCTAACGACATCAATAATCAAAACAAAAACATATGTATATAATAAACGAAACAACAACACTCCCCCTAAAGAAAACCCTAAAATATCTTGATGTAAATATAGTTATAATCACCATGAGAACAATCAAAAATATAATCAATAAGAAAAAAAATTCCAAACCCGAAACTTCCGTCTTGACTGCGCTATATAATAGTTCAACGCCCACTCGATCTTTGAAATCGAATGTTTAATCGTCATCAAGCGGAAATAACTGTCATGCATTTCACAGGTCACTCTCTTCCGGTGCATCAGTCTATGAGTGTATGTACCATGGGAATTTTTTAGCTCGTCCCATTTTATCAGCCAATTTCCGCCCACGCGATTTCCTCTCATAACTGCCATTAGAATGTGTCACTTCCTTCCGGTGCATCACCTTGGAATGGCATTTTTGGCCGGGTTCGAAGGTCAAAATATTACACGAACACTAAACTTATTTGGCCAATGGCCCGCTTATACCATAAATAAACAAATATAAACAACCCGATATATGTTCTATACGAGCAAAAGTTTCCAGCGATCATTTTTTTAGAAACATATACTAGATAAAAAGTAAATATAACCATTTACGAAATAGGCTGTAAATAATGTCCCAAAAAATTTAAAGAAAAGAACAGACGAAAATAAAAATTATTTGAAAATTAACGATACACTAGATGCTATGGTTAACCTAACCCTAACCCTAACCACCAGAGCTCATATTAGCACACTTTTGATTTAATTAAAGCGTCTTTAATAATAAAAAAAAGGGGCAGAATCTTCCTGGCTGATGGGGCATTGGAAGAGAACTAATATAATTACTTTTCGACAGTCTATCTCATTCTCAGCAAATGACTATTTAAGGTATATTGGATACTCAAAGATTTAATTTTAAAAAATGAAATAAAATAACTCAGAGAATAACGTCTAAAAATTCAAAGGTACAAATTATAAATAAATATTGTCGTCCACAAACAGAGAGTTTCGTTGTTGCACAACTCATCAGTGTGGCTAGACACACGAAATGCCTTTACGTCAGCCTGATTACATAACCTCACAGCAATTAGCAGTGTCAACGTTAGAGAGGGGATTTTAAGGTATATGTATTAATTTTTCCTTTTGTTTCCATTTACGCTAACGTTTTCCGAACTTTGGGAGTATTTCCTTGGGGTCTGCAGCTTTCCTGTTTTTAATTTTAATCTTCCTGGACATGTTCTGAAAAGCTGCTGGCCCCAAGGAAATACTCCCTGAAGTTTGGAAGGCAAGAATATTTGTCAACGTACTTCTCCGACTATATAACGCAGTTTATAAACAAAATTTGATTGAGAAATGGACAAAAGGTTGCATCGTTCCCTTCCCCAAGAAAAGTGACTTCGAAATCTCGAAATACAACAGACGCGTGACTCTTTCTGCTATCGATGTTAAAGCTTATAATGTTATGCTTCTCATTCGTATCTGGACCGAAATCAAGAAAATTCTAAGAATAAATCAGAAGGATTTCGAAGAAATCACTCGACAACCTCATAGATTTTGACAATCCATTAAATAATCGAAAGCAAAGAATCTCGGGGCAACGTTATTGTTCGTAGATTTCTCCAAAGCATTCGATTCCATACACAGAGGAAAAATGGAGCAAATACTATTTGTATATGGTCTCCCCACAAAAGAAAAAAAAAACTGTTGCAGCTATAATGATGCTTTACAAAAACGCGAAAGCCATGGTTCGTTGATGGAAACACTGACTTCTTCAACATAAATGCTGGAGTCTTGCAAAGCCATAACTTGCGCCATATTTGCTTATCATATGCCAAGAATACCTTCTTCAAACGTCAACATTAAAAAAAGGAAGAAGGAGACGATATCCTGCTGAAATTATAACAAATGTAGACTACGTAGATGATCGAGCGCTTCTAGCAAATTCCCCACCCGAAGAAGAAATCCCTGCCTAGTGCAAACCGTGGGAGGCATTGACTTCTACATGAATGCAAATAAACAGCGTACGTATGTTTTAAACAAAAAGGAGTCATGTTCAAACCTCTAAAATTAGTAGACCAGTTTACATCTCATCAACCGAAAGCCATGTCAACATACGCCTAGCGAAGGCATTGGCTGCTTTTGACAGGTAAGTCTGATCTACCCGATAATATAAAATGGGCTTTCTTCCAAGTTATAGCTGAGCCCACATTACAATATGGGTATACCACATGGACAGTAATAAAACGCAGAGAGAAAAAAACTTGATGGGAATTGCACAAGAATGAGTCGCGCGGCCTTGAACGAATCCTGGAAGCGACACTCAACAAAACCGCAGTTGTATGGCCACTTACCTCCCATCTGACAAACCATTCAACTGAGATGAACAAGACATGCGGGGCACTCCTTGGAAAGTAAGGACAAACTCAAAAGCGACATTCTCCGATTAACACAGCTTATGGAGGTGCCCGTGTTAGCTGACCAACAAAGACTAACATCAGTTCTGTGCGGACACTGGATGCAGTCTAGAAGACCTGATAGGAGCGATAGATGATTGGGACGGATGGTGAGAGGGACAGTCAGGGCATTTCGTGCAGCCAGCGCGACTTGATGATGATGCTGAAGATGATGACATAAGAAATAAAATAAAAGAAATAAACAAGTATAAAAAAAGCGATACATTTTTCTCGTCTTTGTCACGCGTAAACTTCGTTTCTGCATAATAAGATTTTATTTTGGATGAAGCTACTCTTATAGTACTTCATGTCAGTTTTCTGTATTGTTTTCAATATATATATATATATATATGTGTGTGTGTGTGTGTGTGTGTGTGTGCGTTTGTGTGAGTATACAAGTAATTGAAAAGATTTCCACTGTGGTTGGATAGATCTTCATCGTTTTATCTCGGTCAGGTAAGGACATTCCACCGAACTCGCTTTCTTTGTAAGGTTGGTAGTGAACGAGGTTCCTAGGTTATGCTGTGTTCATTGATTCGTTTAGTCATAATGGTTTCTGTCAACCTTTTGGCACCATGATCCACCCCTCCCTAACCACTTCAGCAGTGCGCCTTTGTGTGTGTGTGTGTGTGTGTGTGTGTGTGCTCGCGCGCGCATACCCACACTCACACACATGCACACACACACGCGTATATATATATATATACATATATAGAAACCCCGATGTAGAGCACCGATATATTAAACTGTACTTGCAGACCGGCAACTGGAGTAGTAAATTTAGTTTTCAATAACTACTCCATTATTATTGCTTTATACCAGACTAAACAAGACTTTCTAGTCATATACAAACATCTAAAATGTTGATAATATATGCACGTGAATTTTCTGTTTCATCGCGTGTAACGTTGATAGACTTAAAATAACAACAACAAAAACAGCCTTCAGCCCTCCAGATACTTTCACACGTCCTTCAGAGGCCTCCATACTTTTCCCAAAAGCTTCTGTGCGTCACCCAAATGCTTTCACACGTCACTCAGAAACCTTCATATATCCTTTAGAAGCTAATCACACATCCCCCAGATGCCTCCACATGTCACTCAAATGTCTTCACACGTCCTGCAAAGACCTTAATATGTCCTTCAGAGGCCTCCACATATCTCTCAGAAGTCTCCACACATCACCCAAATGCTTTCACATATCCTTTAGAGGCCTCCACGCATTTCCCAGAAGCCTCAATAGATCATCAAAATGCTTCCACATGCTCCGCTTCATGCTACCAAACGTCCCACAAGCAGTTAGAGTACGTCTCACACACATCTATAAAAACATCCTCCACACATCCTCTATGTGTCCTCCACACAGTTTCTGCACATCTTCTACACTTTATTCCCACACCCTCCACCAGTCTTGCCAGAAAATGTTGGGAAATTTGTGATGAGAATATTTGCAAATTGTAATTTTCTTCTCCATAAACTATCTGATTTTTTTCTCTGAATATTACATACACTTTTGCCACTAAAATCGGGAAGTTTTCCTTCACAAAAATATTTCGGTCGATTTACATGTCAGGAATTTTAATCTGCCATTCCAATGGAGATATACAATATAACGCAATTATCCTTTCTTTTTGTTTAGACATCAATTCATTTGCATCACTGAAATTCTTAGTTCTTCGAGACACTTTCGTATTAAAAAGCAGTCATCAGTTATCTTCTTCACTTGGCATCAGTTATCTTCTTCACTTGGCATCAGTTATCTTCTTCACTTGGCATCAGTTATCTTCTTCACTTGGCATTTATAAATGACTTCATTAAGCAACAAAATAAGTGTCATCAAGATTTTCCCATCAAGCACTCTGATCCCTGCCCCTAACCCTATCACACTGTTGTCTCGCACTTGTCATTAAAAATTTGAAACAATTGTATCAGACCGGCCATGTGTGTTACGGGAGGGGAACATCTTATCATCATCATCATTATTATTCTTTAAACAAAAAGTTAAAAAACGTAACTGATGACATTTTGTTATCCTGAATTTAGTGAGATTGTTGACAGCGTTTCTTTTGCATTCATCTCTCTCGCCTCATATTTGCCACATGCGACAAATGATGTCAAACATAAGAACGGTAATTAGCTTGTAGACGTGGTGGATTCACTGCTCAGATTATTTGTTACGCACGTAACTTCATCGGCTTCCAACTGTTTCAAAGCAGAACAAAAATCTTTTAAACAGACATTGTAATCTACTAAGGAACGCACTTTATCAACGTCTACCTCTTTCTCTCTCTCTCTCTCACCCTCATCCTGCTCTCGGGTGAATTGTTGCATAATTATTTACAAATTGTCTGTTTATGATCACAAAAATTAACTTGTAAATGACATTTATTGACATAAATCTGGTGAATTAATTGAGTTAATGAAAATTTATAAGTCTAACCTCTGAATTTCGGTGTCTTCATATGTCATCAAAGTTTTCAATCGAAAGAAATTTAAATAATCACTTTGATATTTCTTTCTTTTTTGCTTAAATATTCACCGGTCCTTTTTAACATTTAAAAAGGTTTTCACTTTTATAATTAGCAATTTCCAATCTGCATATTTGCAAATGAATTTGTTTGAAATGATGTGAGATAAATTTATATCATTGAAAGAAAACGTCAAAAGAAATCATGAATTTTACTCCGGACAAACTGGCTTTTTAATTAATTTATTTATTTTTACTGAAAAACTCTCATTAAAACTTTAAATTTAATGAAACTTTTTTAGTTTGCCGTCGTGTTGAATTATTTTCGCCTTTTCCTAATTAAAAATAAAATGAATCTTGTTTTCTGTTACCATGTCTGTGCAAAATGGAAGTATAAACAACTAAACAAATTATCATCCATTTTTACACTCAAATCTCAAATCTAAAATTATAATCAAATCCAAATACTAATAGAAATTATTGAAATGATATTTAATCTTAGACCAAATTTTACGCCAAAAATGTTTGGTCGACCTAATCTTATTATTATGACGCTACATATTCTTAAGTCGATCACGTCCGTGTATGGAAAAATAATGTCCAAGTGGTAATTGAATTAAACTTGTTGCAAGACTTCAGTTGTCGCTTATACAAGATAGAAAAAGGAAATTATCATTTCTGTCTTATTAACTCTGCAGGAACAATATGAAGTCAGATTTTCCATTATTATATTCATCCATGTTTTCATCTAAGATAGTTCGATTACATAACGTTAAATCTAATGAAATGTTTCTGCTCAGTGAAAATGGGAATTTTGTTTGGAGAAAAACTGTCCTGGAGATAGTTCCTGTATTTTTTGAAATAATTAATGGCAAGCAAAATAATGAAAGTTTTCAAAGATGAGAGAGGGGCTTATATTTTACTTTCAAATGTATCAGTGAATTATGGCTTTGCGATTCTGAAAATGTTTTTTGAAAGATTTTTTTATCATAAAAGTAGCTGACTAAAAATCTGTCAAAAAATTTGAATTTGTTTGAAATAAAGTGGTACCATTAATGGTTGAGATGTTGAGTGACATGCAAAAGAGAAATGTCTGTGGGCGGAAGTAGGAGAGAATCACGATCTATATAAATGTAACTATTCACGAACAACGCGCATGCGCACACACTCACTCACTATACAGACACGCACGCTCAGATACAGATACACGCACATAGAGACACACGCAAAGACACAGACACACACATATACAGACACACGTACGAACATACGCATACGCACACACGCAGACACACACATACTGACACACGTACGCGCGTATGCACACGCACACACACATAGACACATGCACACAAACACACACTAAACACACACACACACAAAACACAAACTAATACACACGCCGATGCACGAGCGCACACAAAGACCTTGTGCACAGATATGCAAATATATTTTGAAAATGCAAGTCAACCTATGCGTGAACACTGAAGATCGAACATTTACTTATGCGGTCAGGAAATTAAAAGAATATATTTATCATTCTTATTTTTTTATTTGCCCAAATCTAATTTTCTCACTTTAATAAAAAAAGAATTTAAAAAAAGTTTTTCTATTTTACCTTCTATTGATTACAGCACAACATGACTAACACAGTAACTCTGAGCACGACACGCATATATATATATATATATATATATATATATATATATATATATATATATATTCAAAAAGGTACATTCAATAATTTTCCAGATTTTTTTTGTTCAAGCATTTAAAATTGTCGTGGACTCTTGAAAATTCAGTGTGTTATTGCTATACATCTTATGAGATGACTGACCAATTTTTATGATTTCAGGTTCAAATGAACAGCTACAGCAGGAATTCAAATACAGCCTACTAAAGCCTAATTGTCACAGCTGGTGAATTTCCAAAATGCAATCTGGACGTGAGGACACTTTAGAAGAATGATATGCAATAAAATTGTGTTTTAAACTTGGAAACGGTACAACAAGTGCATTACAGCCGGAGGAGACTACTTCGAAGGGGACTAGAGTTTCATGTGTGTAATATCAATAAAAGTGCCCATACGAAAAAAGTCTAGAAACTTATTGAATGATCCTCGTATATATATATATATATATATATATATATATATAGAGAGAGAGAGAGAGATGGGGGCAGTGGTTATTCTCTTAAGCAATTTTCGTTAACAAACTCAGACGAAGTTTTCATGCAATTTTTTTTACTGGATATTTCTTCTGTTTTACAAGATTTCTTAATTTTAGTTCAACTCGATGAAAAAATCAAATATCGATCGTGAAAGCCCTAAAAAAGGAAAATATCATAATTATAACTTTGAAAATAATCATTAATGGTGATTATCAAAGAAAAATCGAGATATTTTTCTTATATTGCAGTGAAACTTTTGCTTTTAATATTTGAAATGGTTTTTGGCCAAAGTGAAGAAACTTTTTGCAAATTCATAATTTTCATAGGGCGATTTCTATGCCAAATATTTTTTTTTATTCATTTTATTCTGAACAAATAAAGATATAAATTCAAAAACGCAAAAGTTACAAAACGATATTTGTTAATTTGATTTCCACTTCTCCGTATCAATAGAGACCGTCCCGTGTCCTGTTTTTGGTCGTTTTTCTTTTGGCATATATACAAGGGTCATTCAAAAACTTATTAGCCTCACCCAGAAAGAAGAGCCTTAAAGGAACATTTTTGCTGTGGCAACACACTGCCACTTGGAAAAATTAGAAAAAATAATTCAGATTTCTCTTTTAATCTCTGTGCAGATGAGGCCCATACAAAAGTGAGGGGTGTTCGACGCATCTAAAATCAGGGTGAAGCTTAGAACTTTTTGAACGACCTTCTTGCGTTTGTGAGTGTATGTATGTATGTATGTATGTATGTGTAAATATACATGCTAATAAGAAATGCAAAGAAAAAATACAAGAAATAAAATTAAAGAGCTCGAATGTCTAAAAGCAAAACGGTTTAAAGAATATTTAAAAGGTGATTACTCACAGTAGTTACTCAGTTAATATGTTTCATGTGGTAAAAGGAAATATTGCTGCAATCATCAGACAGCATGAAAAATCAAATTTGAAAAATCAAATTTAAAATCAAATTAGAAAACCCAGCGCAGAAATTGATATCATGTAGGGGTCAGTTGGTCGGGACCTTAGTTTAAGAATTTTTTCAGAGAGCAATGCACTAACGAAGGAAAATAATGAAAGCCCACAAAGACGACAACAAAAAGGACAAAAAAAAAGAAGCCATCTTCTGAAAAAGTGTATTTTGATCGACAAAAAACAAAAACAAAAAACAAAGTAAAACAAAAACAGGAGAAAAGAAAAAAAAGTAATATTCAAATGAAGAAAATATTGAAAATTTTTATTGAAACGACATAAATAAGCCATCGGAACAATGTATGTATTCACTCAAGCGCGGGCGGGCGCCTCCGGTGGTGTAATATTTAGCAAGCTAGACCAGCAAACCTTCACGAGTAAGTGCGAGTCTCATAGGGTGCCCCATTAATTCGACCTTGTACCACATCTAAGAAAAAAGTTTATAAATTACTACTCGACCGCTTCGAGCAAAATGCGACACAATGTCAATTAGTTAAGCGGAGTACATCTTGTTTGAGTTCAGAGTTTTTCTTCTCTTAGATTAGTTGCCGAATTAAATCTGATGAACCCAGCCTGCTCAACTATCTACTTAAAACAGAAGGGAGAAGAGATGTGTTCCTGCTTTTTCC
This sequence comes from Sepioteuthis lessoniana, assembly GCA_963585895.1. Taxonomy (NCBI): domain Eukaryota; kingdom Metazoa; phylum Mollusca; class Cephalopoda; order Myopsida; family Loliginidae; genus Sepioteuthis; species Sepioteuthis lessoniana. Next base: position 95,091,308 of record OY757927.1, read on the forward strand.
AAGAGCATTAATACCTACAGCCCCATCCAGGATTCGAACTCACGTTGCCAATTCCATTTCCTATGACGATATAAACAATATGCTAAACAAGTCTGTTTCATCTGAAGATGGTATTTTCTTAGAAGAAATACATGAAAATTATTATCATACGACTGACATGACGAGAGGAGAAAAAATTATTTTAGATTTTGTCTTGGTCTATATTGCCCAGTATAACAATTTGTTCATTTCACTATATATATATATGTGTGTGTGTGTGTGTGTGTGTATGGGAGTAAACACAAGTTCGAAAATTGCAAGTTAGAGAAAACTGATCTTTTTCCAAGGAGTCAAGGGGGTGATTAGGGAAGTTGATGCTGTCGATGGAAGGTTGAATGGGTACCAAAATTGTATATGTGTGTGTGTGTGTGTGTGTGGAGAGAGAGAGAGAGAGAGAGAGAGAGAGAAAGAGAGAGACAGAGATGGAGAGGGTGAGTGTAAGAGTGTAGGAGCAGAGAAAAGCTGTTGCTTGAGATTTTCACTTCGATAAAGTATAATGTCGTGATTGGCTGAAGATTTCTATCAGTTGGGAGAAACGTAGCAGATTCGAAAACAGACATTGTCGACAGAGACAGGAAACCCGAGCAACGCGAAAAAAAAAAAAAAAATCTGAAGAAAAAAGAAAAGAAAAAATAGATCGTTCGCAGGAATCCCAAAAGTCTGCGAGATGGCGGACGGGAATGAGGGGATTTTCGTTGGTGAGGGTTTGGATGGGGTGTGTTCTTCACTTGAAAAATGCAAACAATATACTTTTTGCATGTACTTGTAAGATTGCCCTATCCTACCACCCCTACCCAGCCTTACCGTCCTTCGAGATGTTGGATTTTCTCGATGGGATAATGTCGTTGTTCACTGCTAAGAATGTTAATGTTCGACAATTATGAGATTTGAGTTTGAAAGGTTGTCTTTTTCGGTTGTTGGCATCTATATCTTGAAGACGGGGAGACGAGATTTTAGGAAATTATGAAAACTAGATAAGAAAACATAAAAAAATGATGAAGATCTTTTTTAGAATAAAAGTCTTTATTAGAAACGCAACAAAAATGACGAGAATTAAGAAAGACAAAAGTTATGTAGCTTAGAACATGACCAAAAAGAGTATATACAATATCGATCCATTAATTAGCAAGACAAAAAAATCAGTTAGTTTTTTTTATTCAAAATCAATAACAAAAGCATGGACAGGTATCGATAGGCTACCGGTCATATGGAAGTCATACCTGACCGATAAAATGAAACGCAGTTTCTTCCAAGCAGCAGTCGTATCGATACTGCTATATGGATGCACTACATGGACGCTAACTAAACGGATGGAGAAAAAGCTTGACGGCAACTACACAAAAATGCTACGAGCAATTTTGAACAAGTCCTGGAGGAAACACCCCATATGGCACAAACTGTACGGCCACCTACCACCCATCACGAAAACTATCAAAGTTACATGAACCAGACATGCAGGACACAGCTGGAGAAGCAGGGACGAACTCATAAGTGATGTTGTCCTATGGACCCCCTCTTATTGCCGAGCAAAAGCAGGACGACTAGCTCGAACCTACATACAGCAGCTCTGTGAGGATACGGGATGTAGCCCTGAGGACCTACCAGAAGCGATAAACGATAGGGAGGAGTAGCGAGAGAGGGTCAGGGATATCTGTGCTGGCGGTACGACATCATGATGATGATGATGACTGATACTTATCTATCTTTCTTTAAAAAAACAGCATGTTTCTATGTATCAATCACTTCGTCTCATCAGATAGAATTCTAAATCTATTTGTATAATCAAGCTAATCAATTTTATATCACCGAAAAAAAAAACATTTCTTAATGTTAGATGTATTAAGCTAATAATAAAACATAATCAAATTTCTGCACCAAACAATAATAATTATAAGAATATTTTTCATCCTTATCATCCTCATCACTGTATATCATCACCGCGTATTTTTACTTTGCATGTGTTTTAAAAAGCCATTAAACGACTTTTCACTTCTGACACAAGTCTGTCTGGACAAAAACTCCTGAACACATCCAACTCTACCTTGTTTTTTTGTTTTTTTTCTTCCTTTTTTCTCATTTCTCATCCAACTTTTATTTGTCTATTCTATTTTCGCTTCCTTATCAACATGACTTTTTTTTCTCGCGGACTCTATTCACTTCTACATAAACTAGATTATTCAATTCAGTTATGTTCTTTATTGGAATATTTTTCAGTAATTTATTTACCTTTTCCGTTTCGGATTTAACTTTTTCTCTGCTTTCTTTCTTCTCCTCTTTCATATTTTTCTTTATAATATCAATTTTATTTCGTTTCTTTTGTATTAAATATGTAGCAGCAGTGATGGTGCTGAGTTCAGATTATATTGTGGCTTTCAGCTCTTTCTTGCTGATTGTTTTCTTCACTACTTACCTGTCCACATATTTCCAGAATTTCAAGATACCAAAACAATCCTTCGCTTAGAATCATTTTTGCTTGCTCCACAAGTTTTTGGCTCGTTCTATTGAACTTGGCCGATTTCTCTCATATTTCAATCATCCTCTTTGTGTGATGTTACTTTTAGTATAGCAATGTATTACATATTTGAATTTTTCTCGACTCTTTTTCTGTCCATCTGGGGTATTTGCAATCAAGAGGATTGTAAAGGTTAACCTTATCTGTGTTCCAGAAATGAGAACAGCATTCGCTAGATAAGAACTAGCTCCCCAATGTTGGCTATCTGAGGAGCATCTACCTGTCATGACACTCAAATCTGTCATTCGAGTCCTCTATTTTTTTGTAATTAATTGTGATCTTCTTATGGTTTATATATTGTGGCTATACTCGACCCAATGGATGTTTATCACCTGTAGTCTTGTCACGGACGTATAATGGTCTTCTCTTTCGAGGAGAACACTTTTGCCATAATAACTCAAAAAAGAAAGACAAAGTACGATTTATTCAGAATTGGAAAATGTATTGTGATGATTTTAACTTGGATGCCTTTTCATGTCTGATGATTTATATCAACTCATAACACCCCCACCAAAACAATCAAACAAACAAACAAACAAAAAAACTATTTCGTATGTCACCTTATATTCAGTTTAGTTCAATTCAAGCTTCCTTTATTTGCTATTAGATTCTTTGACAGATTCAGCTTTAACTTGGCATTTCGAATGAACACTTCATTTATTGACTATTTTTGTTTGAATCAATATTTAAAAAAAAGCAACTTTTTTAGGAATAATGTCGCTTCAAAATTATTTGATAAAATGAAGATTTAGTCAAAGAGAATTTTGAAAAAAAACAAACCTTTATGTTCTTTTCTTTTTTTCGAACATTTGTCGTCAGAGTAAAATTGAAATATTTTTATATATTTCCTCTTACAACAATTTACTTGGCTTAAACAGTAACAAGGAGCACAATTGAAACTCTAGTTTGCCTTTTCGTATCAATACTTAGTTTATTGAATTTTTAATCCTATAATAATAATAATAATAATAATAATAATAATAATAATTCAGAGGATAAAAATCCTGATACGAAAATGTTTTGTGACGGTATAATTTATTGATTTTAGGATGCCCCAAAATATTTAATCAGAAAAAAAAAAATTCTTTTGATATTTTTAAAATTATTTCTTTTTACCAACTGTTCAGTTTAACTGATGAAGGCTCTATCCAAGAGGTTGTCGTTGAAAGGTCTTGACCCGTATTTTTTATGGGCGTCCCTGAATACTTTCACTGCATCATATTTTGTCAGTATCGAAGGGTTAGGGTTAGGGTCGGTTAAAATCGGTCTGCTAAAAATAAACAAAGATGAAGAAATTAGTCACAACGAAACATTGGAAGTCATCATAAAAACACTCAACTCAGCCAATCAAAGTAGCTAAAATTTTTGAAAAGAATATCTTGATGAACTATTGAAATCCATTTTTTACTCTTAGAACGTTCTTATCTCTACAAAAAAAAAATAAATAAATAAATAAATAAATAAATAACATATGTGGTGTACCTTTGAAAAAGGAAAGTGAAAAATCATCTAATTTGCATTCGACTTAGCAACCATTTAAAATATTGATTAGTTGTAGTAATGGAAAGGAAGACCTTAAAAGAAATAAAATCGGAAAATCTCTATCATAAACCATCATTATCATCCAATCACGCTGCTAGCACGGATTTCCCTGACTCTCTCTCTCTCACTCTATCTCTCCATTCGTCCCTTTAATTTATCATTCTTGGCAGGTCTTTAAAACGACATCCTGTGTCCGTACAGAGCAGTCGAAGGTAAGTTCTTGCCGATCGATTAACACAGGAACGTCCGTGTGTAGGAGTCCATAAAAGAACGTCACTTATGAGTTCGTCCTTGCTTCTCCAAAAGTGTCCCGCATATCTTGTTGATCTTACTTGGATGGTTTTAGAGATGTGTAGTAAGTGGCCGTACAGCTGTTGTTTCGTGGGGTTTTGCTTTCAGGATTTGTTCAATATAACTCGTTGCATTCTTCTACAGTTCCTACCTAGTCTTTTCTTTATGCGTTTTATCAGCGTTCATTTGGTGCATCCATTATTGATACAACCGGCGCCAGAAAGAAATCCCGTTTCATTTCATCAGATAGATCAGACTTCCATTTGATCGATAGCCGATCGATAGCAGTCCTTTCGTTTACTTAATGAATATCAAAATCACTTTCAGTAAATGAGACGCTACTGCCGTGAACTTGTCTACTAATTTCAGAGGATCGCCATTTAGAATGGAGATAGCTTTTTTCGATTAAGACATATGTACTCCGTTTTGTTTGCGTTCACTGGAGGTCAATGCTTTCTGCTGCCTACTCCGGACTATGCAACAGGGATTCAGCTTGGGTAAGTGTATTTGCAAGAAGTGCTATGTCATTGGCATAGTCTGCATCCGTTATAGTTTGTGCGGGAGAGCTTCTGTTTCTTGACTTTTCTTTAAAAAATGACTATCATAAATAGATAAATGAATAAATAAATAAACTATTGCTTCGAATGACAAGGCTAAAGTTTTCGACTCGTGAATTCTATTGTTTGGGAAGAATACATGTCTACGTTTGTCATTTCAAAAGGGTTAAACTAGTCGTACTAATAAGTACTATTATTCGATAGTCAACAATATAACATCAGAAGATATAAAGAGCATCATGAAGACTTGAGAGAAGAAAACAACATAAACTGAACAGTTTAGGTAATCTAATGAAAAACGAGTTCCAGTGAAATGAAGCGCGAGTTCGAGTCTCTCTTGAAGCAAATGTTCTATTCCAGATTCATGCTGAATGAATCGACTCAAAACAAACCGAAAAAAAAAAAAGAACTGGTCAAAATTAAAAGAATGAGTCGATCGAATCTGAAACTAACTTCAAATAATTATTAATAAAGCTGAAATTAAGATGAAAAAGCCGAATGAATATTTAAAAGACTTGAATGTATTAAAGACAGTTTTATGATCGGTTCGGCGTCGCTACCCCGCGGCGAAAAACTTGTTAGGCTTGAAAGGAGCGGTAGTTCAATTGAAATGTTAGGAAACTGACTTTCCGAAATCAACCATGGTTCACGATAAAGAAAAGAAGGTAGGTGGGAGGAGAGAAGAACGGTTGAAGGGGAGGTAGAAGGGATGAAAGAGGTTTTGACAGTGGAAGCAAAAGATGGATGTTGCAGGACAAGAAACAGTTGTGCTCAAGAACAAGCTGTCACATCCCCTCCTCCCAGTGACCTCGGGAATTGTCAGGTGGATGAGATAAACGAGGAAAGGAAGAAGAAAGGAGTAGGGGCGGGGAAAGGTGTTAAATACAGTCCGCTTTTTGGAATATTAACGCGCTCTAAAAATGATATACGATCAGCTAACATCGATGGTTTTCAAATGTGCCTCAAGAGTGGTTTATATGACAGGAAGATCTGTAGATACAAAATATAGACACATATTTATACGTATGAAAGGTGGTCTACAAAACGTAAAAAAAGGGGTAAAAAATGAAATATGGAATATGTCACTACACATGGCAATATATATAATCATTTGGAATGTACAAAAGTTACTCCGAAAATCATCTTTATAGCTCATGAAAAATGTAATAATAAAATAACCGGAAATCGTTTTAAATCAGGTTTTCCTTAAGATTCATCGAATCGGGTATATTTTTCGAAGTTACTTTCATCCTTTTTTTTATATAGAAATTGTCTGATAAAGAAGAGTCTTTGAATGGGTGTATTTAGATGTTTCCTATGACCTTTTAGCATTTCTCTTGATGGCATATCTCAGAGCAAAGAGGGTTGCTTAACGGCGCCCATTTCCTTTCCAAGTTTTCAGCGAAAGATTATATTGGGTTACAGGGTACCAACAACCAAAAATGACCAGTGAGCAGTCATATCATAGAGAGAGATCGATAGAATAACTTATATAGACGTTGATGAGTTCATTCTTACATCCTTAGATGATGTGATTCTCTTTACTAGATGTCAATTTTCCTATCTGGTACTATGTAACCCAGTCACTACGGTTCATATGTAGGCTTATTTTCATGCGAACATGTCTGCTAGATATATGTTCAAATTAGAATAAAATATATTCAATTGATTTCCTGGAAATTATTTTGAGTCAGCCATAAATATTCTCTGCTGTCATCATTATTATTACAAATATTTTGTTCATATATTTCTTTGTGAATCTATCCCGCCGGCCAAGAAAACATTTCTCGAACAAGTCAATCCAATATATACTGAACGATTTTTTTGTATTTGTGGGACAACAGTCAATAGATTATAAGTGTTGGCTGTTAAACTTTTAAGAAATTGAAACTGATTGGCAAAGAAAGGACATTTTCTGGGATTTAATCGAGATTTTTTTGGCATAAGTCCGATGGATTAGAAGATAATTTTTATTTGATTGGACACTTATTACACGAATATTAGTTTATTTTAAACGTTCACGTATGTGTGTGTGTGTGTTTAAGGTTGGTCTCGCTCAAGCGTGTTCTACCTCTCTCATACATATACATATAAACACAAATTAAAAATATCACGTGTATATTTTGATCTTAGTTAATCTCTCTCTCTCTCTCTCTCTCTCTCTCTCTCCCCACACACACACACACACACACATATATATATATATTGAACAAAAAGACCAAATTTATTCATCTTAAAAAATAAAAATGAACGACTAACCTGTTTCGGTTTATGGGTCAAAATAGTAATGGTCTCTAACACTTTAAGGTGGAAATGTGAGTTGGACCTGCTTAAAATATTAAACAGGTCCACACTGTAGGATGAGGCACAATCACGGTTATTTATAAGGTGTTCCGCTATAGCAGCCCTGTAATTGCTATCAATATGGTCAGCAAAGTAGTTTCCTAGCTGTATTTTCGTAGGCACATGTTGTTTAATTCTTGCGGCCAATCGTTGATTTGTCCGCATAAATCGTCCCTCTGCTTACAGAGGGAATGTTTTTTGGGTCTTAATTTGATTACAATTTAACATTCCCCAGGCCGTCAAATTTTTTCTAACATTACAGTGTCTAATTTCTCTCTTTTGTCTTAATCGTTGTCCTAGTTTAACTGTGACCATGTAGGACCGAAACCGGTTAGTTGTTCATTTTTATTTTTTAAGATGAATAAATTTGGTCTTTTTGTTTGTTTAATTAGATTTTGTACCCCCAGTAGAATATTCAAATATATATATATATATATATATAAATTTGTCGACATACTGCTCCGACAATGCAACGCAGTCTATAATCAAAATACAATAAACAGATGGATGAAGGGATGCATCCTTCCTTTCCTTAAAAAGGGTGACCTCGGATTAGCCAAGAACTACCGCAGTATAACACTTACATCCTTAGCAACCAAAATCTACAATGCCCTACTACGAAACCGCATAGAACCCAAAATCGACAACATCCTTAGGAAAAACCAAAATGGCTTCCGAAGAAATAGATCCACAACCTCACAAATATTGACCATCCGTAGAATCCTTGAAGGCGTACGGGCAAAAAACCTACAGGCGACATTACTATTTGTCGACTTTACCAAGGCCTTCGATTCCATACACAGAGGGAAGATGGAACAAATCCTACTAGCATACGGCCTACCAAAAGAAACCGTTGCAGCAATAACAATTCTCGACAGAAACACCAAAGTGAAAATACGTTCACCGGATGGAGACACAGAATACTTCGACATTGTTGCAGGAGTACTACAAGGGGACACGCTTGCCCCATACCTCTTTATCATCTGTCTAGAATACGTGCTTAGAACTTTGATCGACAAAATCAGAGAAAATGGCTTCGAGCTGACGAAGAAAAGAAGCAGAAGGTACCCCGCAAAAACAATTACCGACGCCGACTACGCCGATGACATAGCGTTACTGGCGAATACACCCAACCAAGCTGAAACACTACTGCATAGCTTGGAACGAGCCGCCGCAAGCATTGGACTCCATGTCAATGCACACAAAACTGAATATATGTGTTATAACCAAACAGGCGACATTTCAACACTAGACAGAACCTCTCTGAAACTAGTAGACAAATTCACCTACCTAGGAAGCAGCGTCTCATCAACCGAAAAAGACATCGACACACGGCTAAAGAAAGCATGGACAGCTATCGATAGGCTCTCGGTCATATGGAAATCAGACCTGACAGATAAAATGAAATGCAGTTTCTTCCAGGCAGCGGTCGTATCGATACTGCTATATGGATGCACTACTTGGACGCTAACTAAACGTCTGAAGAAGAAGCTAGACGGCAATTACACAAGAATTCTGCGAACAATATTGAACAAGTCCTGGCGGCAACACCTCACAAGGCACCAACTATACAGCCAACTGCCTCCCGTCACGAAAACTATACAAGTTAGACGAACCAGACACGCAGGACACTGCTGGAGAAGCAAGGACGAACTCATCAGTGATGTACTCCTATGGACCCCCGCATATGGCCAAGCAAAAGCAGGACGATCAGCTCGAACATACATACAGTAGCTATGTGACGATGCAGGATGTATCCCTGAAGACCAGCCAAAAGCGATGAATGATAAGGAGAAGTGGCGATAGAGAGTCAGGGATATCCGTGCTAGCGGCAGGATATGATGATGATGATGATGATATATATATATATATACTTCTGCTAAAAAAATGGACCAAAGTTATTTTATGAAAAAAATTGGATATATCGTGTTTTTGCAGTTTTTGAATCAATATTAAATGGTTATTGCTATTTTTCAGATTTATAACATTGTTCTATAAAATAAGATTCATAAAAAAATCATTTCCAAAAAGAAAAAAGACTTTTCGATGAGAAATTTAAAAAACAAAATTGTAGGATTTAGGCAGGCAAAGATGACTCATCACAAGACTTTATCTACTCTATCAAAGAAAGAAAATATTAAAACATCCTTGTCAACTGTGCAGAGAATTGGTCTGAAATATGAAAGAGAAGGTTCTATATATAAATATATATATAAATCTGTTAATATATATTTATCTGTCTGTCAGTCTGTTTGTCTATCTATTCATCTCTTAGTTTATTTATCTTAATATCTCATATTAACAAATTTTCTGTTTTGTTTTCTTGAATTATATTGTAAAAGAACAAAAAAAAAATGACGAACTGATGACAACAAGATCTAAGTGCATCCCTGCACGAAGTACATATTTTGACATTTGTTTATTCGGTCGCAGAGTAACTGTCAAAACTACCGGATTATTTACGTACTGATTCCTATATCTGTCCACGATCAAAGTTTAGTTTTCCAACCTTCTGCTTAAGATAAGTGTAGTATCTGTGCGTTATGCCTCACAAACGATTTTCCTGGTTAAAATTTTGTCCTTTTTGACGAACACAACGTACAGAGAATATGAAAGTTGCCTGCTTATCTTAAGGTCAGATGTTTGAACCGGGGAGAGAATTAACTGGTTAATTTATATATCTCTTTACTTTATTGTTGCAAAATTTAGGGATAGTGACACAAAGAAATATACAGAAAAATGACTTTATTGATTCAAGTATATGATAGTCTGAAACATACACATATCTTAACGCACATAAATATATAAGGACGCCTAAATTTTTACGCACACACACACACACACACACACACACATATACATATATATATATATATATATATATATATATATATATGTATAAGTATAAATACATACACACAAGGACAAATCTATGCGTGTACTCATATTTTTATGCGTTAATGATGTATTTCTTGTAATTATGTGCTTATGTAGACCCCTTTCTTCATATGTATACATTAGTGATCACACACACACACACACACACACACACACACACACACACACACACACACACACACACACACACATATATATATATATATTTATGCTAGGAATATGTAGAAAGTTGGATAAATCAAGATAAATCCTTTCAAGCTATATATATATATATATATAAACATGCATGTGTCAGTGTGAAATTTTGTGCGTGAGAAAGACAGAGATAGAGAAAGGCAGTGAAATACAGTGAAAATAGTGTGTGTGTGTGTGTGTGTGTGTGTGTGTGTGTGTGTGTGTGTGTGTGTGTGTGCGTACATGTATACGTGTGTGCAGACGTATCAACTTTTATGCGGAAAGCAACAGATATCCGAATCTCAGTTTACGCGGGTCTATTCAGCCATAACCGACCCCCAGTCAAGCGTGATTAAGAGGGAAAAAGAAGTTGCCCTCTTGGGGCCAAACCAGAGGCTGCAAGTATGGCTGGTCTTATTACTTATCTGCATACGAGCTCGTATTGCTACATAACAAAAACGATCGCAGATAGCATTAAACCATATATATATATATATATATATATATATATATATATATATATATATATATATATACGCATTAATATCAACATATGTGTACGATTAAAACGCTGTAGATTTATACTTATAAAACATAAGTGTATATTACCCATAAGCAGACAGACATACGTATATACAGGCAGAATAGCATAAAAATCATAAGAATTAACCAACTAATGCTTTACACGTTTTCTCGATCACATAAAACTATTGCATACAGTTCTATACATGCTCTATCTCAGATATCGAGCTCTCATTATAAACTTTTAAACACAAAGACATACACATACATACACGCACGCACTGCACACTGACATACACACATATGCATATATTTATATATTTATGTCCGTACATATATATATATATATATATTTATCCCCCTTTATATAAACATATATATATATATTTATATTCATCTCCCTATATATATATATATATATATACGCATGCATGTATAAGTTTGGTTTCTTTGTTTTAAAAGGCAAATCAACGATCATGGGTTATTTAAAAGGAAAGCCAGCCTTCAAGAAGGACATCAGTTAATTTTATACATCTCTTTACTTTATTGTTGCAAAATTTAGGGACAGTGACACAAAGAAATATACAGAAAAATGACTTCATTAATTCTATTATATGACAGTCAGAAATATGCACATATCTTGAAGCACATAAATATATAAGAATGCCTAAATTTTTACGCACACACACACGCTCGTACGCACACACAAATATATATATATATATATATATATATATATGTGTGTGTGTGTGTGTGTGTATTTATACTTATATATATATATATATATATATATATAAGTATAAATACACATATATGCATAAAGACAGCGAAAATCTACAAGGATGGTGAGCTTAAAGTTCATATGATGATATCATAACTGCAGTTGATGACTTTTTTACCAGTGGGATCTAAGTACTACAACATCGATGGAAGAAATATATGGACCGTAAGTTGGTCTATGTGGGGAAATAAACCTCATTTGATCATATCCCGTGAGAGTATCTTGGTCAGACTGTGAACTTTTTAACTGATTCTTGTATGTGGAAATAAATCAATAAAAATAGCAACAATAAAAGACAAACTTGTTTTGTATTTCATGATTTTTATTGGGGTATCGGTTCCCTATAAAATTTCATTCATTTAATCTTCTTATCTCAGCTTTCTAGTGTTTTTTCTTTCCTTTCACCTCTCTTTATTTGCAAAAGTACACCCACACATACACGCGTGTGCATCCCCTGATTTCCTTTGCGTAACAAAGATATGCATTCACTTTCATGTACACCTTGTATGTATGCGTTTAGGTGCATCCATATGTAAGCGGAAGTGGATCAAGTGTTTATATTGCTGTTCAATAGCGGGCTTATAACGCTGTGTGTGTGTGTCTATGTCTTTCACTATGTGTCCACCTCCAGACTTCACGATACCGACACAACACGGCCTTAAAGGTGCGTCTACCATGTTTCTCCGTTCGCCAAAGTAATAATATACACCGAGCTTTGTATACTTACAGACGATAAACTGAACGGGTCAGTGCGTGTGTCTTCTGTTAAAAGACGCTAGTTGAATGGACACTGCTTCTGTTGAGCTTTGATTAAATGGAATTGCCGCTCGCTTACCGGTTGACTTGTCATGCGTAAAGTTATGTCAATATGGCGGGATTCATAAGTCTACAATCCCCAGTGCGTCTGTGTAACCGGGGATCACAGACAACCATTTATGTCCATCTTTCGAAATGAAAGTGATCTTGCTGACGTCAATTAATCTTTAGTAGCGTGAAATATTACATTATTTGTTTGTATAGAAACAATAACAAAGTAGACAAATATATTTCAGAGATGCACACAGAGATACAATGATATTAAAACGTAAATACACTAGTCTATCTATCTATCTATCTATCTCAGTCTACACATATGTATGTATGTATGTATCCAACTCTTCTGCTACGAGCGGGATGTGACACAAGACCAATTTTTAAACGGAGTAAAGCTGGTTTGAATTGAGAGTTTTCCATCTTCTAGACTAGTTTCTTTATCAAAGCTAAAGAACCCCATCCGCCCTTAAAATAATCCAATTGACTCTATGTATGTATGTATGTATGTATGTTAAAGAATGGACTGAAGATTTCAGAGGCTGAAAAGTTCATATGATGATGTCATATCAGCTGCTGACTTTTTCATCAATGGGACCCAAGCACTGCAACACTGATGGAAGAAGTGTCTGGACCGCAAGGAGGACTATGTTGAAAAATAAACCTAATTTGGTCACATTCCTTGTGACTGTCTTGGTCAGCTTATGAAATTTTCAGCCGACTCTCGGATCTATCTATCTATCTATCTATCTATCATTATCTGCTTATATCTATATATATGTGTGTCAGCCAGCTGTTTTTGAGCAAGTAAACTAAAAATGTTGGAAACTTGCTATATATAGCTATTTTATTTTTAGAGACAAAAAACATAAGAATGACTAGCGTTGGGGTTGGGTAGAATTTTCATTGAATGTATTGTAAATTTGATTGAAATGACACCAGCAACCAAAATGCGTAAATCATTTATTTTGTTGAAAATTCTGAGTCATATCCATTTCGCTACTTGTTATAAAAACAAATTTAAATAAAAAGTGAAGAAAGAATTTTACAGCTGTGCTTCTTTGATAAAAGCAATTCTTATCCCAATATTTGAAATATTTATTTTCTTTTGTTTTGGTTTGTTGTGGGTGTGTCCCTTTGATGGGAGTGGTGGCGATGGTGGTTGGGGAAATTACCCTCATCATCTGACGCTGTTTTTAGAGCAAAGCAGCGGCGTTTTGTATTCACACAGCAGAACAATTTTATCGTTTTCTCGGCAAAAAGAAATTCATGCTTGATTAAACCTCGTCTAAATTTAAACCTCATTTAAATGAGCCTTAAAAGAAAATCACCGATTTGCCAATCTTCGTTCAGACTGTAGTCATGTGACATCATCTATAAGACTTTACACTGATCTTAGATTCTAAGACACCCTTCTTTTCTCGAAAGAAATGATGACTTTGAAAAAAAAAAAATGAAGAAAAAACTGACAAATGTTGGAGGCGTGAATCAACCAAACGAAACTACTAAAGCTTACGAGTTTATGAAAGGCCGTAAAACATTTGGGCGGAGAAATAATTGATGAAGTAGAAAATTTGAGGCTTACAAGATTTTTTATTTATTTAGTACATATTTGCATATGTATAAATGCAAACGGTCGGGCGGTGGATAGTGCAATGATATCTGTTGTTTTTTTTAATGGAGCAGTGGCGAGTATGCATATATAACAGACGATTAATAATGCATTGACTTTGATCCTCCCTAGATTTCCCACTTCCTTGACTTTTTATTTGATTAAGCAAGGCGTTGTAAATAACCTGAATGGATATTCCATAGTTTTAGGCTTTGTGCTGTTCTAATCGAAGTTTTCATGAAAATGAGAAGAAACTGCAAAAGCAGATGATCAAGTGTCGTAAAGCTAAAATTGTTGATGGCAGTTCTGTTCTGTGTAGAAAGTTCTAAGAACTTCTTGTCTATTGCTGAGTTGTAAATATCTCAGAACTTTAGATATTCTGTCATCAAAATCTTTTATAAAAAGTCAGACTGCATTAACCATTAGACAGTTTGTTTCGAATTGCAGACAACACTTTTGCAATGATTCGACTAAACAGGACAATTGGTACCAAAGATCATTTCCCCGAGACCCATTATGGTTTTAGAGACAACTGATGAACAACCAATATGGTTTTTGCTTAAAGAAAAATCTAGGAAAATTTTCAAGAACAAAACAATTTTATTTATTTGGAAAGGGCATTTGATATCGCAGGCTGAAAAACCATGGACAAGATTGGCTACTCAACAAATTTTTTTTGCAAATTTACCAATTTTATTAGGTACAATTCAGTCAAATCAGATATGGCAATAGTGTCTCAAACCTTTTCCTAATTGCAAACAGTATGAAGCAAAGTGGCGTTTCCGTTCTCACACTATTTTCAGAATTCTTCAGTCTTGCGTTGAAAGAGGTTTCAGATGAATGGCAGCTTCTGAAATCAAACACGACTTCAAAACAATGCAAAAATTTCTTTACATATGGTCTGAGATTTTTTGTTTACAGATGCAACTGTTTTAGCTACAGAGCCATCCTTGCAACATATTGTAATAATCTAATCTTTAGCCCTGAAGTCAGTGCGAAAAAAAAAACTGTCCTTTTTTAGCAGTTTGTACATCGATAAGAGTATAATTTACCTTTCGTCATCATCGAGTCGAAAGTGAAATAGTCGAGAATTTTACTGACGTGAAAAGAATCATATCGTTTGATAACAACATAGACGTAGACAAGAATACTGAAAATAGTATGGGAGAGAAAATGCGTCAACAGACTCACAAAGTCTAAATATATCTACAGCTTAAAGAAAGACACAAAAGTACCTAGCCGTCATCATCAATCGTTTATTTTTTATCAAAACCTTCACTCGTAGACACATTTTTTTCTGAATTATTTTCAGCAAGCAGAAGAGTGACTTCATTGTAAACAATAATGTCCTCTAGATAATCAGTTGCTGAGTTTATGTTGCTGAACAGGGAAATAGGAAGACTCTTGTCTCTTAAAGATTCAACTATTTTATGAACTGTCCACAGTTCGGCGAAACAGAGGAAAACTACAGAAAAGATACTGACTTTAAAAACATCTATTGAACGCAATGACATACCACTGTCAACGGACAACAGAAGCTGACAGGGGGAGGAGAGATAGCAACATAAAGTATTTTATATGGCTTACCTTTTTCAAGAAAATCACAGAACTCTATTCGAGGAAAAGGGGCAGTGCCACTTTACAAACACACACACACACACACACACACACACACACACACACACACACACACACACACACACACACGCATATATATATATATATATATATATATATATATATATATATATATATATAGACTAGTGTCGTTAGAATCAGTCTACTGGCAAAACATGTCAATCCGATTTCCCAGTCTTCTTTTTCCCATACTGTTGGATTTCATTTCAAATCCAACTCTCTCATTCTCTCTCTCTCACACACACACAATGACACGCATATATATATATATATATATATATATATATATATATATATATATATATATATATATATATATATAGTATAAAAGAAATCCTTAAAATAGTGTACGTAATCACCTTTATAAAGACAGATTAATATTTGCTAAATTCATTGCTACCCAAAATTTAATAATGTAATGTATAGGATTAGTAGGAAGATCGTGTTGCGCCTCAATTTTATATAAATTCTTCTAAATGTTTTGTAAATGAGCATTATTGGTTATTATCATTCGTTTTATTCTGGTTGAAACATCAACTATTGAAGATGGCGATCTGAGATTCGTAATTGTTTCAATCAGCAACATTAACATATTTCTTGTTAATATTAATAAATGAAGGTAAATTCCTTGTAATTTACTTTCATCAATCATGTTTTAAATTATTTGAGGAGATACTTATATGTGTATACGTTTCGGTGAGAGCAAATGGATGTGCGTGTATTTCCATGCATGTATGATGACAGATCTTATTTGATTGTTGAAATATTTTCGATTTGATTTTATTATTTCTTGGCGCTTATTTGATTTTTCTAAAAATTTGTAGTTTTTCAGTGAAAAAAAGAAAGAAGAAAATGACTGATGCAATATTTGAAAAGATTGTCAATAGGCCTAAAAACCCAAAATCATTTTACCCTCACAACGGAAATTATAAAATCTAATTTAAACGAAAATGTTTATCATGTATAAATGATCGAATAGAGTCCCAGAATAGAATATATTAGTCAGACACAACCAAGTATGGCACAAGGACAGTTTTATGAGCCACTTAATAAGGTTCAAACTTTTTTTTTTACTTCGGCGGAGCTTAGAATAGACTGCCAAAGGGTAAGACTCTACCAAAAAAGGGGTGCCTTGGGTGTGACATTAAACTGCATTTGATAGAGAAGCTTCTGTTTGGAAATCTGGGGAGTATGAAGTACTCTTTCATTGTCATCATTCACAGTTCCACTCCGATCCAAAGTGATTGTACCTATTAGTGTCCCATCTATGGGTCAAATAGATTTGTTTGAAAAAGATTCGTATTCAGTGGGACTGTATAAAAAAAAAAGAAAAAACTTTGAAGAAACATAAAAAATGTAATTATAAATGTTTAATGAACGCAATTCATTTGAATTGCCCAGTCGGCTGGCGGGGGGAGGCTGTAGAATACACCGAGTGTATCTCTGCAGAGGGGTAAGACACCTCCAACGAGTGTCCTGATATGACACTAAACAATCTGATGATGAGGCTCCAGTAATGCTGGAGCATTGGGGAATGCGGAGTGGTAGGCCCGGAGTGGTAGCACCTGATAGGGTCCTATCTATGGGTCAAGTAGAAGTAAAATTTTGCTAAACTGAATTGCTTGAAATAGGACTGTTTTGACATTTCACAGAACTGTTTTGAGATTTAGCTGTTGGTAAACAAAAAATATACTTATACTAAACTGAACCGTTTGAAATATAATTCGGCGTTAAATCACCCAAAAAGGGTTAATACGCCGTAAAGCCAACCAACCAACCAACCAACCCATAAGCACTTGAAATGAAATTACTCTAGACGAGTTGACATGCCCTTAAAAGCAATCAATAAATTCTTTTTACTAATTTCCATTGTGGTGTGTACGTTAACCATTACAATTCGACTTAGTCGTTCCAATTTATCTTATGTCATAAGTTTCACTGTAATTGATTGAAAGCTTTTAAATCTTCATTCGCCAAAAGGTTTATCAGCCATCTGTAAATTTTGTTTTTATTAAACTCAACTTGTCACTCATTGTATGTAACTTATCATGAAAGCATCATGGGATATTAATTGAAATTCAAAAGCGAGTCAACTTTTGACATGTGTCCACGTGACTTCAGAACACGGCAACATGCAGCCAGATGGTCGGCGTTTGCCTCTACCTGTCGTCGCTTGTCTTTATTGTTGTTGAAGATTTTTTTCTTTCCTCTTTTTTTATGAAATAAATGAATACCATCTCAGTTCTTCTCTCTCTCTCTCTTTTTCTCTCTCTCTCTCTCTCTCTCTCTCTCTCTCTCTCTCTTCCCTTTTCATTCACAGTTTTCTTTCTTTATCTTTGACTTTATTTTTTAGATATTTTTTTCAATGCTGAAATTTATAAATCTATAAATACAATGATGTGGCATATAATCTCGAAAAGAAGTTTGGAAAGGGAGAGTCTTTCTCTTTTGAGAGTCAAACATTCTCAGATTATTTATTTAATTAAAAGAATTTCACTATTGAGCTTAAAGGTCAGTGTTGGGTTAGGGCATCCGCTGTGTGTGTGTGTGCGCGCAAGCGCAAGCGCGTGTGCGTGCACGTGCGTGTTTAGACGGTCGGTCAGCGAATAGGTTATTTTCCCCTTTGGATCAACAGGTCAAGTGCATCTCTTTTTGGTCAGTTCTTCTTTCCGAGACGAAGAGATGATCTTTTGCACAGCAAGTGCTTCACCTTCTTTATGGTCCCCAGTAAAATATTTGGAATATTTTTCTACTCTTCTAAAAAGTGGCAACGGACGCCCATGGCCTTTGAATAAGAACCATAGAACATTGTCAGAGTTTCCTGCTTTAAAAAAATCTAGAATATCACAATTTTTCTAATTCGATGGTTTGGCTTTTTAATCGTATATCAAACCTTGTGGGTTATTCAATGTCAAAGCTATCCTTACAGAAGATCAGTGATACTATTTAACCCATAACAGTGGAATAAGGAGTTCATACCTTTCCCAAAACTTTTAAGCCAAAAATAATCGTATTAACGCGATTGGGGTTCGAACTCCTTAGTCCAATACTTTAGCCACTGTACCACGAAGACTCACCCTTTCTGTCTCGATTTCCTCCCTTTGATTATGTGCTATCAAATAAGCCAGTTTTATTCGGCTCAGTCGGCTGGAGCAATAAAATACGCTGACTATATCTCGCTCCTAGTGAGTGTCCTGCATATGACAATAAATTGCATTCGATACTAAGCCTCTTGTAGCTTTAAAAAATGTAAAGTATTTGAAATACTTGAAATCATGTAACTGTTTGAATACAAATGAGCTCTTGCTCGTTTAAAAATAATTATATCTAGAAACTATTTCGTTTACAAATCATTTGTATTTAATATATATATATATGTAAAAGAAGGATTTTGCATTAAAGAATCAACAAGGGTTTATATGCCTTAAAACCTAAACAGACAACCGATTTTATTCAATAGCAATGACGTCTTTATCGAATATAACAAATTTTCAAATATCAGCACAAATGGAAATAGTATATTTATAAAAATGACATAAAAGTATAAGACTGAGACAAAAGTTATGACAAATATGTATTTTTTAAATATTTATGAATCATCAGATTTATTATCTCAACACTTTAATATCTATCTATCTATCTATCAAGATAGATAGATAGATAGATATAGTTTAATATATTCATTATTAACGAATTCTCAATATCGGTGATAGAGCATATATATCTAAAGTTTGGTTTGGTTTTATTGCATATCAACCATTGTAGGTTATTCAATGCCAAATCCATTTTTATACATATGAACAGTTCTGTTTCAAACAATTAAGTTTAGCATATGTACAGTTTTTGGTTTAGACACACTTAAATGTAAAAACAGTCCGATTTCAAACAATTCAATTTAGCATAAGTACATAGTTTCAATGTCAAAAACAGTTCTATTTCAAACAATTTACTTTGGCATAAGTACACAGTGTAATTCTATTTGACCCATAGATAGGACCCTATCAGGTGCTATCACTCCGGGCCAGAGTGGACCTGGGAGCGAGGGTAATAAACGAGTACTTCACTTTCCCCAAAGCTTCAGCATTACTGGAGCCTCACCATCAGCTGATCTATTGTCACATCAAAGACACTCATTGGAAGAATCTTACCCCTCTGTAGAGATGCAGTCGTTGCATTCTACAGACTCCCCAGCCAACTCATCCATATATCTGAGACGTAGATTCAACGTTTTCTGCACATATATATATATATATATATATATATATATATATATATATATATATATATATATATATATATATATATATATATATATATATACGAGGATCAGTCAGTAAATAAGGTGAATCTTGCCTAAAGAATTGACACTGTGAAGCACTATTTACAGTCCTAACTTTTTCAAGAAAATCAATAATCGTGAATCAGAATACTGTCCACTGTGCCCAAAAACTTTATTTTGCCAGGGAGTCAGTGTGTCACCACTCTAAAAACTGTTTTTTCCACTTAGCTCTATTGGAACAAATCTATGTTTTAGCCCTATGTAATTTTTTTTTTACCATAAAATGCATTTCCGTGCACATTACATATTCTTCTGTAAATTTCACATATTTTACATTTGCCGGCAACAAAAATCTGATTAGAGAACTCTGTTCAACTCTGGAGTATTCTGATTTACAGCCATTTGAAATAAAATCAGAATGTTTTAGCTATAAACCAATTCCAAACGACAGAGTTTTTGTTTATGGAAAAAAATTCTGAAAAAAATTATTTTGCTTTTTAAAAAATATGCCGTTTATTTATTGAATTACCCGTGTGTGTGTGTGTGTGTGTGTGTGTGTGTGTGTGTGTGTGTGTGTGTGTATTATTCTTTAATACCATCGGAATTATAATTCAAACTATTATACACACACACACACACACACACACACACACACACACACACACACACACATATATATATATATATATATATATATATATATGAAGAGTGGTCAATATCAGTGATTGACCATATCTTTCTTAGTAAGTGTAGCTTAAATAGAGCTTCAACGCTGCTTGGTGACTCTGATGTGAACGTTAAGAATACAATTTTATCACTGGCTAACATCAGTTTTTGTTCTTCTTGGTCAATCATGTTTCAAATGTCCCATGAAATATTTGTAAATATTTACACGAGATTTTACCAAATATGTGTTAAGAAAGCTATAAAGGTAACGTGTTTTGTCATTTCTGGTCACCCATATATCAACTGTCTCATCATAAAGTGGCCCGTTATAATACAAAACAGCGGTCACAGTTTTTTTTTTTTGTATATGTTGACAAAGAAATTGAGATGGAACCAAATCAATTTATTCTGAAACTTTCTTTCTTTTGATAACCATATTCTCTACTAAGAAAGTATTTAGTTTATTGTTTAACTTGTTCAATGCAGGTTTGTTTTTTCTTTTAAGAGAGATCACTGATAGCTTGTAGAGGCTGGCTAACATAAAGATGAAGATTTTTTGTGTAATTGATTATGTCCAGTGTTGCTTATTCATCAAAAGTCATATACAGCTTCAAGTAAGAAATAAGACAAAATTTTATTTTTTGTTATAAAAGGGTTACAACTCGTTTTTGTTTTTTTAATCTATTGTTGCCCTCATTCTTTTTCATTCTAACCGAATTAGAGTTGGGGGCAGCCGAAATAACCAAACTGAAAAAAATAAACATTAGAAATATCTGGTCATTGATTCTGGAGCCCCAATTAGGGTGATTAGAGCCGCTGAAGTTGGTTTGTGTTTTTATTAACAACTGTCTGGTCGAAGAGAGAGAATAAACATGTCGTCATTATGAATGATTTTTCTTTTATGAAAATCAAGAAGAAGAGAACAGTGAGGAGAGGGAGAATTGAAGAGGAGGAAGAGTGAGGATAGGCAGTGATAAGGTGGGGGGAGATATGAAGCGGAAAAGAAAGCAGAAGTATAGCGGGAAGATAAAGAGAGGAATTTTGTAAAAAGTGAAGAGAAAAGAGGTAGGAGGGTAAGATATGGACAGGGTAGACAAATAAAGAGAAAAGAGATAAAAAAAAAAACGGAAAAGAAAGAAAAAGTATTGAAGAGAGATAATGTATTAAATTAAAGCGAGAGGAAAGGTGGATTGTGTGAAAAAGCAGAGATAAAAAGGCAGATGAGGTTAAATGAGAAGAATTGGGAGAGAAAGAAAAAAAAATGAAAAGTTGATAAAATGACAGAAACAGTAAAAGATTGGAAGAAGATATAGAAAAGAGGAAGAAATTGGAGACCCTCAAAAAATTTTAAAAAAATGCTGAAAAGTGTTATTTTTAGAACATCACAAAGTT
Organism: Sepioteuthis lessoniana; assembly: GCA_963585895.1. Classification (NCBI taxonomy): domain Eukaryota; kingdom Metazoa; phylum Mollusca; class Cephalopoda; order Myopsida; family Loliginidae; genus Sepioteuthis; species Sepioteuthis lessoniana. Next base: position 95,113,364 of record OY757927.1, read on the forward strand.
CAGTCAGCAAATCTGACGGAAAAAAGTAGAAAAAGATGCGAGCTAAATGAAGTTAAATATAAAATGAAGTTGAATCGTTAAAAAAGAAAAAGAAAAAAAACAAAACAAACAAACACTTAAAACAATAGTTGCTGAAGAAATTGTTTTATCACTTATAAAAAAATGCTAATCAGTCGAGTCTGGCAAAAGGCCTGTATCCGAGATATCTAATAACAAGAAATTACTCGATCTGTCTAGCAAGAGAAACTTATTTTACCCTTCAATTTTCTTGTTACACAAGCACCAGCACCAGCAGCAATAATAATAATAATGAGTGGAGACCATCAAACAAGTGCAGATGAAAGAAAAAATTCAAACTCCAGTGAGAAACCATCAGCTGACACTGATGTGAAAAACTTTCAAAAGAGTACAATAATAATAATGATAATTATAAGTGCTGGACTGAAAGAGGAGATCGAGGGATTAATAATAGTAGTACAGGACTAGAGCCAACAAACTAAGAGTTATTAGGCAAAAATTATAAAAATCAGACTAAATCAGATATGTAGATTTGGTTTGGTTTTAGGGCACATCAACCATTGTAGGTTATTTATATGCCAAATCCATTTTAAAAAGAGAAACAGTTATATTTAAAACAATTCAGTTTAGCATAAGTAAACTGTTTAGTTCTATTCGACCCATAGATAGGGCCCTATCAGGTGCTACCCCTCTAGGCCAGAGTAAACATGGGAGCGATGGTAATAAAGGGATACTCCGCATTCCCAAAGGTCCCGCATTTCTGTAAACTCATCATCAGCTTGTTTAATTTCATATCCAGGACGCTTTTTTTGGGGGGGGCTAATCCCTCTAAAAAGAAGCAGACAGTGTATTCTCCAGCCCCAGCCGACTGGGCAACTAATATGTAGACTACGTGAACAAAAAAACTGAATAAATTGACCACTTAGTATCATGTTGCCCAATATTTACATCGATAGAATATAAAGAAACGTATGATTAAATAGGATATTATATTCATTGGAAACTATGTAAATATGGTGGACTACTGAAATATGAAAAATGGTATAAACACCAACCGGAACTAATAAGAGAACCTAAAGAAGCTACTATTCTCTGGGACTTTCCTATCCAAACTGATAGAAGAATAAAAAGCAATAAACCTGAAATAGCGATTAAGAACTATAAAAGAAAAATATTCCTTCTAATTGATATGTCAGTGCCAACAGATAATAGCATTTCAGTCAAGGAGTATAAGTAAATACAAAGAGCTAGAAATATTTTTAAAAAACTACCACTGTGCTAGTAATAATAAAAACCCTTCTTACTGGCACGATGGTTGTTTTAAGGTGTCACATTTTTTTCAATTTCTATTTTAGGTCTTTGTATTTACTTATTTGACTGATATGTTATAAATATTACAAAAAACAAAACAAAAAAGGAAAGAGATAAACATATTCACAAAATATCTGGAACTTTCAGTTTATATGAAAGGAGAGTATAATCAATGACAGTGGAAAGGTAAAATCCTAAAAAGTCAGAAAAACAACAACATAAAGGCATTGAATATTATCACTACATTCCCTCACCTTTCGGTAAAAAAAACAACAAACAAACCGTGGATGGATTGTAAGAAACTGAAAGTTAAAGTTAATAATATTAATTTTTGAATAAAAAAAAAAACGATATTTCTGAAATTCAAAAGCGTCGTTCTATGAAAAGAGGAAAACCCCTCCACACACACCACGTGGTTGAAGTAAATATGAAAGTAATTAAACTGTAAATATAAAGGAAAAGTAAACTCATAACGATAGAAAATTATTTGCCGGAAAAATCAGATCTGAGTGTAATGAGCGGCATGTGCTCCCAAAATAGCCAACATGGGGAATCCAGCCGGCATCCAAGAGATGTTGGCTATATTTACTTCAGATAGACAAATAAAGAACAAAGCATCAATACATCTGAGAGGCACCAAAGAAAAAATGGACCAGAGAAGAGAACAAAAATGGGATCCACTGTCATTTTAAAGAAATCCTCCATAAAGAGTTTATGAGAACAGGATAATGGAAATCTGGTCAGAACTCGATTATTTGCTTTAAATAAAAGACTTGTCGGCCAAGCCAAGTCGATTTTAAAGAAAGATGGTTTCCTGAACTTTGATATACTAGAAATATATGGACCGGTAAGGTCGTGAAGAATATGTTCTAGAAGAGCTTCCTATATGAGCTAAAACACAAGATATTCTAAACCAAAATACCAAAATATCATAGAACCCAATACAACAACATCAATACCAACAGAGGAAGACGGAAAAATGTAGAGTTGATAAAAAAAATCATGACTGAAAAGAAATCTTTATAAACATTCCTTAGGAATCAGGACCGGAAAAAGTCAAGGTAGAAACCAAGAAAAGTGAATTGATAAAAAATATCCCAACCGACATCCGCGAACTAAACGAGCAAATTTATGCAGGAGTAAAACTAGTCGGGGATAAAATTGGCGTTCCCTTAAGGAACTTGAATTAAAATACAAAACTTGTACGGGAAATGAGGCTAAAAGGACAAATAAAAAAACTACAACAACAAACAAAACTATTTAGGAAGGAAAGATACAGAAGAATATCACTGAAGGAAAAGACCAAAAAAGAGCACAGCCGACGAGTCTAATAATACAACAGGAGGAAATAGATAAAAAGATATTTGCGAAAGAAGGGTGACCCAAAAGATGCCGGAACAGGGTCAAGTAATAGAAAGAGAACAGGACCTTCTAAAATAACGAAAGAACATTTTACCAACGTGCCAGTTGAGAATACACAAGACAAGTCAATAACCAAATGCAAAACTGGAATGTGGAATTAGCAGCAGGAGGACAAAACTTAGAAAAGGTGAAAATCCCAAAAAGCATCTTCCAGAGAAACTCTATCTCATCATTTGTTTTAGCAATGATACCACTGAATTAGGAAGTTTGTTCAAGTCTAGAAATTTACAAAATCAAAAGAAAAATTAATTACCTCATGTATATGGATGATATCAATGTGTTTATCAAAAAGGAAAAAAGAACGCGAGAGTCTCATCCAAACAATAAGAATATACAGAGAGGTTTTGAATTTAGCATAGAAAATGAGCGATGTTGTTAATAAAAAAAAAATAGAAAAAGAGAAACACCGGAAGGAATAGAATTGCCAAATCAGGAAATAATCAAAATGTCTTGAGAAAAGGAAAATTACAAGTACTTGGGAATATTAAAAGAAAACACCATCGAACAGAGATGAAATGAATAATAAAAAAAAAGAGCAGATTACCTAAAAAAACAACAACAAGAAAACTGTTTGGAACCAAGCCCTGCGGCAGAAATCTCATTAAAGGAATAGATATTAGAGTAAGATACTCGGGACCATTTTTAAAACGGACAAGAAAGGAACTTTGACAAATGAACTAAAGGATAAGGAAATTGATGCACAAAGTATAACATTTAAGAGATGACAGACAGATTATATGGATGTAAAAAAGGAGGAAGAAGATTCACCAGCATTGAGGATTGTATAGATGCATCAACACAAAAGTCTCGAGGAGTAAATTAAAAAGAGTAAAGAAAAGACAAATTACAGCGGCCAACAATGGAAACATAAGTTAAATAGAAAGACGACAAAAACAAAAATCGGAAAACAAAAATGCGAAGAAAAAAAAAACTGTACGGATATTTCAAGGGAAAAACTGGTAAGATTGCACATGAGAAGACCTAGACATGGGTATAAAAGGAAATCTTAAAAAAGAAACTGAATCTCTTCTAAAAGCAGCACAAAACAACGCCATAAGGACCAATTATATTAAAGCGAAAATCGATAATACACAACAGAATAGCAGATGTAGAGATGGAACGGCAAATCACTTAAGTTAATGCAGCAAACTGGAATAAAAGGACAACCATACTATGTACGACTGGGTGGGAATTGTGCAAGGGATTGAAATTTGATCATTCTACCAAATGCATCAACCAGAAAATGCCCGAGAAAATAAAAGGCATAAAATTCTCTGGGATTTAGAGATACAAACAGATCGCTTAATCCCGATCAGAAAACCAGACCTAGTTAATTCCCCCCCCCCAAAAAAAAAAACCCAAGAAAGTGAGAGAGAGAATTTGTTGTCTCGTGGATTTTGACGTTCCGGTGGACTCTAGAGTGAAAATCAAAGAAAGCGAAAAAAGTCAGATAAATATTTAGACTTTACCAGAGACAGAAAAAGTTGTTGAATATGAGAGTGACGGTGATATCAATTGTGTTTGGTGTGCTCGTAACGGTCTCCAAAGACTTGGTAAAAAGACTGGAGGAATTGGAAATTAGAGGGAGAATCGAGACAACAGCGTTGTCAAAATGGTCTAGAATGCTAAGAAGAGTCCAAGAGACCCGATGGGACTTGCTGTCACTTAGACGCTAGTGAAAGACTACCATCTAACACTGGTGATAAAAACTCGCAATGACAAATTGATAATAATTAAAACTGTATTACCAGAAGAAAATTGCAAACGTAAGACATTGGTAGTATGTATTTACTCAACTCCTTAGCCACGAGCAGGATTCGACATGAGGTCAATTTTTAAGCAAAATACTTCTGGTTTGCCATCAAAGTTTTTTTTTTCTTAGATCGGTTGTCGAATGAACCTAGTCTACTCTGCTATTTACCCATAAATGGATTCATGCCTTTTCAAAGGGTATTAGCGCGTAGGATTTGTATTCGTCTCATCGTGCTCATTTTTTACGACGATACGCACTTACAAGACGTTGGCTGTGAATGTAGAATGGGCATGGCCTCTCATGAAATGCAAAGAAATGCAGAATGTACATATGGCCTCTCATGAAATGCAAAGAAATGCAGAATGTATATATGGCCTCTCATGAAATGCAAAGAAATGCAGAATGTATATATGGCCTCTCATGAAATGCAAAGAAATGCAGAATGTATATATGGCCTCTCATGAAATGCAAAGAAATGCAGAATGTACATATGGCCTCTCATGAAATGCAAAGAAATGCAGAATGTATATATGGCCTCTCATGAAATGCAAAGAAATGCAGAATGTACATATGGCCTCTCATGAAAGCCAAAAAAATTGTGACTGTTTTGTTTTAATTATTACGCTATGTTTAATTTGGGACATCGGCATCAAGTTTCTTACATTAATTGCCGTTAATATGAAATCACCCATCTAATTACTGAATAGACTCATCGCTACTTAACTTCAATGATTTGGTGGGAACCGGTGCTTTCAGAGTGACCTTAATCGTAAAGCTATGTCGAGTTGTTCCCAACTGGATTTCTACTTAGATCCCCAAAAGTGACAAATTGTCTCCACTGATTACTTAGCAGGTCAGTCGGCCAAAGCACTAGTTTGAACTTCTGACGTCAAAGGTGGCAATATATCTCATGTCATGAAACAATCCAAGAACTACGTGATTCATGGTAATCAAAAAAAAAAAAAAAAAAGATAAGGCTATTGGCGCCAATTGATGATTTTGTGTGTTATAATGAGAAAAGGGCAAAAATCTTGATGGTTTTTCCGTTAAGTTTGCACAGTAAATAAATGAATAAATAAAAGAATATTTGATGTCTAATGATGAGATGAGTAAAGTACGAGTTATCATTGGGACACAAAGATCTAACAAGATAAGAGTTGAAAACCATTTTGAAGATATTCCACATAAAACACACGCAAGAGAACAATTAAAAAAAAATCATACATTTAAGAATTGCTCATATCAGAAGAAAGAATAAAATCTGATGAAAGACGATCTTCCGGCCTCAGTCAGAAAAATATTTGATTATTCTAAACAAATAAAAAAATCTTTGATATCTTTATCTATACATGTAAATACAAATCTTACTCTCTCTCTCTCTCTCTCTCAATATATATATATATATATATATATATATATATATATATATATATATATATATAACAATTAGTTTTCATATTTAGAAATAAAGTGTGATCAGTATCAGTGATAATTCATAGATAGATCTAAGTTAGAATAGATGGATAGATAGATAGATAGATATCTAAGAAGAATTTTATCCACACCGCGTATATGTCACTTGATGATTGTTATTTTCTCACCAATGATGATCCCATAGGCGAGTAATTGACAATCACCAAGCGCCGTTGAATCTGAGTATACACAATTCTAGATCTCTCTCTCTCTCTCTTACTTTCTTACTCTCTCTCTCTCTCTCTCTCTCTCTCTATCTATCTATCTATCTCTATCTATCAATCTGCAAACATAATTTGAAATCAATTGAATGATAATTTGGTGGGGGTGGGGGATCGGTGTTATTGATCAACGAAATTCTCGAGATAACTCTAAAATGCTAATTATATAATTATGATTTTTCTCTGATTCCTAAATTGGATCATCAGTATCACAATTAGAAAGAAAAACTACCAGATTCGCAGATCTTCTAGTACATATATTCATTCCTTTAGATAAAAATATGCATAAACACTATATACATAGAAAGACACAGAAATAATATAATATTCTAACAAAATTCACCTCTAACTATATACATGTATGTGTGTGTGTGTGTGTGTGTGTGTGTGTGTGTGTGTGTGTGTGTGTGTGTGTGTGTGTGTGTGTGTGCGTGCATTTGACAGTATATGTGTCTGTGTTTCTGTCTGAGTGTTCTGTTCGAGAATCTGAACATGATAATATAGTTCGTTTTGTCAAGGAATTCTGCTCCCAAATGATCAAAATTCCTTGAGAGAAACACACAAGCAGCCAAGCATCATAAACAAAGTAAATTTTTCTTCATCTTTTCCTAATTTCCTCTGACTGGTTTTTCTGGAACGGGGGTCGCGAATCGTGCGAAGGTTTGGGGGGGGGCATTCGTCTACCATGGACAAATAAAGGGATTGACAAGCAAACGAAAAAAAGGTTCGAATGAGACTCGAGAAATCGCTGTTGCATATTTTATTTGTATTTTTTATTGGTATCTCATGTAAAAATTCATGAGTTGTGGACATTGAGGGAACAAAGTCGGAAAAATTCCGATCAAATGGACCAATGTTTGCTGATCAATATTGATTATGGTTAAACAATGTTAACATTTAGTGGAATGAACAAATGTAAAAAAAAAAAATGGAAAGAAAAAGAGAGAGAAAAGGAGAAAGTGAAGAAATACGATGAAAAAAAAATGGGAAGAAAAGAATACTTATTTATGTAGAAAGAAAAACAAAGAAAAAGAAACAGCGAAAAATACACAAAAAGAGCGAAAATATATTTTAGAATTTGAGTATGAAAAAAATTTCCTAATTCTCTAATATGTTTCACTGAAACAGTTGATGATTAGAGTACAGAAATTGGCTCTTAAAGGATACTGTCTGGCAAACGGTCCGTACTACATACGAATCACGTGCAGTTCAAATCATCTGATCATTTGAGTAATATCTCGTATATATGGTATTTAAGGGAATATAGAGACATCCTAATCTGTTACAGGATTGTAGATAGGGGCTAATGGACTATGGTGTCATAAGGTAAACACTATCCTACTAGATAACCTCAACTTCGAATCGTAGACAAAAGAGGAATTTTGAGCTGTTTTTAAAAACTGGGACAACATAAAATGCAACACACACTCAAACACACACACACACACACACACACACACACACACACACACACACACACACACACACACACACACACACACACACACAAGAACATTTATATATATATATATATATATATATATATATATATATATATATATATATATATATATATTCCAGTTGACATTTTAGCCTGCACACACGCGTGCGCACCCAAAACCCATGTGTGTGTGTGTGTGTGTGTGTGTGTTAGAGAGTGAGAGAGGGAGAGATTGAGAGAGAGAGAGAGAGAGAGCGGGTGTGTGTGTGTAAAGAGATGTAGATTTCTTTAGAGGGCATATGTAATACATTCATTACACACACGCATACACACGCATACACACGCGCACGCGGGCACACGTACACGTGCGTCTGCCTCATATGTACACATACATGTATCAGGCAAAAAACTCAAAATAGTTCAGTATGATATTCTATTTATAATAAATATTGATTCATTATCAATGAAATATTATTAAACATTAAAATAATTTCAATAACCGTAACTTGAAAATACATTTTTCACATAAAAATTAATAGAAATAACTGAAGATTTCCTAAGATTTTCGTTTCTTTATCGATTAAAAAGTAAGAACAACACTTCAAAAATATCAACCAAAATATCCTTTAATTTTCATTGTAATTATCGAATAATAATTACATATCAATAAATGCAAACTTCGTGATTATTGATTTCGATTATTTTTTTCATTAATCAGTTTATCAATATCATTTTACAAATGCATTTGAAAGTGTATCTTCCTCCTTCTCCTCCTCCTCCTCCTCCTCCTCCTCCTACTACTACTACTGCTACTAATAATAATAATTATAATCATTGATGTGAGAAGATAGTAAAAAGGAGAGATGCAACTCATTGACGGAATCTCTTTTTTGGCAAGTAGTGTAGAATGGTTTAAAATGATGTCGAAATGTCGTTTGCTAATCTGGTTTGAACGATGTGTAATGAACCCGAGGTCATTTTGAGAAGATGGCTTTGATTGGGCGAAAAACTCATGTGATTGGATTATCCTGGAAGTTAAGAATCAGTTAGTGGGAAATGCTGGGCCCGAGCGGTTGAAATGCTCTATCTCTCCTTTTATCACCAACACCCTATTTAGTTGGATGGGTGATAGCAATTTGAAAAGTCACCAAGAAATGATATGTGCACATGAGAATGTGATTGCGTTGATATTCATCATTCCAGCAGAGAAGAACTTTGAACAACAGATGTCGACAGAAAACAACAAGCAAGATGGCGACACGAAAGAGACATGCGGCGACCTACAAGACGACCGAGGTACGAAGTGAATAGAGGAGATAGGTACTAGGCAGTCTCGTCCAAGTAAGGGCTATATATAACATATAACTGAATTGATACGTAACGCAAGGAATAATAATAATAATAATGGTTGGAAAAGGTGATCCACTATGAAGTGGGCAAGAAACTAGAATTCGATTATACTACCAAATAGTAGACATACAAACCAGAATCTATCCAATAAAATGAGATACATGAAATTCTCTGGGATTTTGAGATCCAGTCGGATCACCTAGCCTTTGCTCGAAGTCAAAATCTAGAGTTAATTAACAAGAAAAAAGTACTTATCGTTCCAGTGGACAAAAGGGTTGAAATAAAAGAAAGCGAAAATAGAGACAAATACTTGGACCTTGCTAGAGAATTTTTTAAAAAAAGCTGTGAAACACGAGAAGGACATGTGATATAATTGTGATTGCTGTGCTTGGAAAGGGGACTAGAAGAACTGGAAATCGGAGGAAGAATCGTAACTATTTAGACTACAGTATTGTTAAGATTGGTTAGAATACTGAGAAGAGTCCTGGAGACTAAAGGAGACTAGCAGTCTCTCAGACTCCAGTGAAGAACCATCAGCCATATTTACCAACCCCTCTGCTCAGGCAGGATATGACACAAGGTCAGCTTTTAAGCGGAGTTTAACAGGTTTGAATTCAAAGTTTTTCTTCTCCTAGACTAGTTGCCTCACTAAGGCTGAAGAACCTAGTCTGTCCTACTATTGACCCATAGCTGAAGGGAGAATAATTGGATTGATACCTTTCGCAAGGTTATTAGGGCTATGTGAAATGCAGTCAGCCTCGTCCAGGATTTGAACTCGTGTCGCCGTGTCCATTTCCTACGACGATAACCATTACATGGGCACCTGGTGTGAAAAACTCACTTGGAGTAAATAATGATGATATAGAAACAGATCGCCTTGAAATAAAATAGATTTTACCGTTTCAATAGGAGAACAGAGTGAGAGTGAATTAAGACATAGAAGTAAAGAATATCTGGAATTTAGCAGAAAGCTGAAAATGTTGTGGAATATGAATATGACGATGATACCAAGCGTTGTTGTTGGAACCCTGGGAATCATCCCCAAAAACCCGGAAAGGAGACTGGAGTGAACGGGAGATTAGAAGAAAAATTAAGACTATCCAGATTACATAGAACAACTAAAATCGACTTGGATATTTAGAAAAGTCCTGGAGATCTTAAGAGACTTGTTATCACCCAGACTACAAAACCCAGACTACAGTAAAAAAAATCAAGTTAGATCTGGTGTAAAAAAATATGCAAATAGATATAATAATAATAATAATAATAAACATGTGGAGATGAAAAAAATTTAATAAAAGAATACCTCAAAAAACGAGAAAACTACTCAAAACCAAACTACATAGCAGAAGTCTCAACAAAGATATAAATACCTGGGCTGTCCCCCTCGTAAGATACTCGGGACCATTCTTAAAGTGGATTAGAGAAGAACTTCAACAAATGGACCAGAAAACAAGAAAACTCATGACGATGCATAAAACCCTACATCCCAGAGACGACACAGACTGTATGTACCAAGAAAAGAAGGAGGAAGGGGACTTGCTACCATTCAAGATAGCGTTGATGTATCGATACAACGACCCGAAGACGACATAAAGGAAGGAAGACTGATTACAGCGACCAGAAACAATACAGACAAAACAAGCATCAACAGAATAAAAATAACCAGAAAAGAAAAATGAGAAGGAAAAAGCTATATGAACACTTCAAGCAACGAATAAACGAAATCTCACACGAGAAAACTTGGACTTGGCTAAGAAAGGGAAACGTTAAGAGAGAAACTGAATCTCTCCTGATAGCAGTAAAAAAAACAACACCATAACGACCAACTATACCACGGAAAGAATAGATAATATGCAATAAAATAGCAAATGTAGGTTATGTGGTGATAGAAATGAAACAATCAATCCTATAATAAGCGAATGCAATAAATAGAGTAAAAGAAGTATAAGAGTATACACGACTGGGTAAGCAAGTTGGTCCACTGAGAATTGTGCAAAAAATTTAACAAGTGGTATATGCATAACCCTAAATCTGTCTGAGAGAACGAGATGCACAAATTTCTCTGGAATTTTGATATACAAACAGATCACCTAATCTTATCCAGACGAGCTGATCTGGTGATAGTCAGCAAAAAAAGAGAACTTGCCGAATTGTGGACTTTACTCTCCCGACAGACCTCAGAGTAAAATTTAAAGGAAGGCAAAAAGAGATGATAAGTACCGAGATCTTTGACGGTGATATTAATTGTTATTGGTGTGGTCATTACAGTCACCAAAGGATTGGTAAAGGGACTGGAAGAATTTGTAATATGAACACGAGTGGAGACCATCCAAACAACAGCACTGTGAATATCAGCAAGAATACTGAGAGAAGTCCTGAAGACTTGTGGAGACTTGCTGCTGGAGTGAAAAACTCTCAAGGAGTAAAATAATAATAATAATAATAATAATAATAATAATAATAATAAGAAGAAGAAGAAGAAGAAGAAGAAGAAGAATCAAAACAATAAACAAGATTATAGAATCAAAATATTTGTCATAACAACCATAGAATGTAAGATAAAAAAATGAGAATCCAAATGAAAATAAGAATTTGTCCATTTCCGAATATGAAAAGTTAGACTTTAGTCGGTTTCTCAGTTCCCAGAGAGAAACATGAAGTGCAACAATTTTCCGAAAATCTTAAAGAGAAATCTTTTTCTAAATTCATGTTCATACTTTTGAAAAGCTTTTATATTTGAAAAGTTTTTATTTTTAAAAGTTAAAATTCCGAAGAGCTGTATTGGGGGGGGGGGGGCTCAGCAAAGAAAGAAATATTAAAAATTACGAATTGTTATTTGCCCAGTAGATTTCTAGTACAATTTTCGCTTTTAGTGCACTACATGTGGGTTCTTTTGTTGCGTATCCTACTTTGAAAGATTGCCGATAAAGCTTAGTTGCCCCATCTGATAAAGAAAAAAAAAAGACCTCATCGACTTTGCTTATCTTTCTCCCTCCGAATTTGTGAGTGAAAATTGCCTGTTAAAATAAAATGACATATGGCTGTCGAGTCAGCAGAGATTCATATTATTTTTTCTTAAATTTTCCTCCTCCTCCTGCTCCTTCTCCTCCTCCTCCTCCTCTTCCCCACTTCAATGTTTGCATGAGTGAATGCCCAAATCTTGTTGATGGCATTAACCCCACTCTCTGGCTGACAAGAAGAGTCATTTTTATTTAAAAATATAACTTCGTCAAGTCATATGATAATTCATGCTAATGATTCGGAAGATATTTTAATAATGAAACGTTTATTTTAAAATCACCAAGGGTAGCCTCATAAATTTCCGAAGAAATTCATGAAAATGGCCTAAATAATCTTAAACCCAAAAAATCAAATCTTTTGAAAAAGTCCCTTTTCTCATTTGTAGTAAAAAATAACTTAGACTAACTGGACTATATTCCAAATATAGTAAAGTTTTCGACAAATATTCTTTGAATCGTTCATACAAAAATATTGGGCATCTAAGAAACTCGTACCTCGGTAATGACACCCGACAGGCTCGGACAAAGGACCAAATTTAACGACAGAAATTGACTCAAATGGTTTTATATCCACAAAACCTTTGGCATTAAAGATGTTTCAATTTTGTGAAGCGATCAAGTCCCACATTTGCGGGTGGTTTCTCGCCTATGTTTTCGTCTTTGGTCCTTCACCTGCTACACGTCTTAAATTTAGAAAAAAATTGACATGTTTCGTACTTTTTATTCCCAGAGTTGATGATTTATCCTTTCTAGCACTTTTCACAATGCTTAAGAGACACAGATTCGTTGGAAACATTTTATCTTGTGATGCACGAAACAGTTTTCAACCAGTTCGACATTTAACACTGTCTGATAATATCTGAATAAAACGAGAATTGTTTTATAAGCCTATGATACGTATTTTTCTTCTTGCATTAATAATAAACGATTAAAAAAAGTTTTATTTGTTTGAATTTCAGTATGAAAATATCACTGGGAAAAGGTGAAAAATTCTTCTTATAAATGAGTGACACACCCCTCATTAAAAAATAAATAAATAAATAAATAAATAGAAATAAAAACCAAAGCAAAACAACTGTTTTACATGGAGGACTTTTAGAGATTCAAGTTCACTTAATAAAACAATTAATCCTCTCTTTCCAAAATTTTAAAAGCAAAATATAAAACTTCTCAAAATAGTTTCTCTTTCCTAAATGACTTAAAAAGTTTACTTCTTACTCTTCCTTTTGGAGGAAATGATCCTTCATAATGAATAAAATTGTGACCCCCCACCCAAATTTTGTGTCCTGGCTAATAAACCACGGATACAGCAACTAGTATTGAATCATAAACTTATTTGGTTGCATCAATTACAGTGTTACTGCTTGTGCCAAATTCTCAGTTTATAGATGAGTCTAAAAAAATATAATCAAAAGATTAAAATAATAATGATCTGTATGACATTTCATGTGAAAGCAATTATTAGCAATTAAACATGAGAGAGAAAGAAAGAGAGAGAGAGAGAGGGGGGGGGGAGCAGAATAGAGACTGAGACAAAGAGAGTAAAAGAGTTAATTTTTTCAATAATTTTGTCAACCATTTAACTTTAATGTCCATTAAACTCTCGCTTCATATCCTTCCGCGCCAAACGGTCCCAGAACAGACGACATACCCAGAGCCGGTTGTGGAGGAGGAATTAATTGAATTTTATATTTCTTAATAACTTAATTTTTTTTTATTCCTTTGCTCTAATTAACACAGTCAATGCATTCAACATTTCCAAAAATGTTAATTTGAAAAGCAAAATGTCTGCTATAACTGCTGCTTTTATTAAAAGGGTGGTGCCACCTTGCGGCAGACGCGGCATAGCCGATGGCGATAGTGATTTTCAATAAAATCTATGCTGAAGAACACGAAGAAGGTGATAAACACACACATGTATATAATACACACACACACACACACACACACACACACACACGTGTGTGTGTGTGTGTGTGTGTTCTTTTTCTGTGCTATGTATGTGAATGTGCGTACGCGCGTACAAGGTGCTATCTAAAAATTCAGAAAATAGCGAAATGACTTTTGGAAAGAAAGAAAAATAAGACTCTTTCATAGTGGCATGATTTCTGGAGATGTGTAAAATGTTCTGAAGAGCAAGAAAAACGTTAAGCAAGTTGATAGATAAATATACAAATCGATCTAATCGAATTAACTGGGTTGGCGGGCGGTGAAGGGGTATATATAATTCAAAATAATCTTGAAATTGTTTGTACATTTCCAAAATTTTTGATTTTTTAAATTTCAAGAAACGACGAAGATTGCAAGTTATGCTTTCTGTTTAATTCTAGTTCTGAAGCATACGATACCTTATTTACATTGGTTTTAAAGGAAGTGAGGAACTCTCTAATAAACAGGAAAGAACTTTAATCTCTTCATGCAGCGTTCATTTCCGTTCTGTAAGAAATGGATATGAATAATTTTAAGCTTGTCATTTGGGATCAAACTGCAAAAAATACTTCAATAAAATGCAATTTTTTTTCACATGCCTTATATATTTTTTCTTGCATTCTTTTTTCTTTATTGGTTAATTTGGGAAAAAATTATTCGTTTATTGATAATATTTTTAAAATTTCACATTTCTCAAAAGTAGTAATAATTTTCGAGCTTAACAGTACATGGATTGACTCTAAATGTAAGTAAAAGTAAGTGCAAACTAAACTTTTCTAAAGTTTACTAAACTTGTTGGGAAGTTTGGTTTATCTTGTATATATAATACACACTGTTCTTCGGCCAGAATAAGCTAATCTATCTATCTATCTATCTATCTATCTATCTATCTATCTATCTATGCCATGTCAAGAATCGAAAACATATACTGGTCAACTGTCATGACTTCCAACACATCAGAATAAAAGCACTGCAATAGTAAACCTGAGGATATTTCATCATATTGGTCTCTGTCTGTCTGTCTGTCTCTCTTTCTCTCCACACACACACCGAGACATAGTCACACACACACACACACACACACACACACACACACACACACACACACACATATATATATATATATATATATATACATATATATATATATATATATATATGAACAAATGAACAAAATAAGATGAAATATGTAACAATTCGTTCAGAAAACAGAACTATTTATCAACAAACTATTCGCTTACAAATTATATTATATATATATATATATATATATATATATATATATATATATATATATGGGGGGGACAGAGAAATTTAGTATCAAATAGCCCATGAGTTGATATGCTTTTAAACACCAAACAAAACTAAATTTTGCCCAGTCGACTTTGGCTGTAGAATACACCGACTGCTTCTCTGTAGGCTGGGGGTAAAACTCCCACAAAGAGTGTCCTGGCTATGACACTAAACAATTTGATGGTGAGGCTCCGGTAATGCTTGAGCTGTGGGGAATGCGGATTACTCCTTTATTGCCATCGCTCCCAGATTCAATCTATGAGTCATATATAACTAAACTGTGTACTTATGCTAACTGAACTGTTTGAAAAAGAATTGTTTTGACATTTAACTGTGTGTAAACAAAAAAATATTTTTCAACTAAGCTGAATTGTTTGAAAGTTTTATCAAAATGACTTAATTCGGCCTCCAATGATCCGAAAAGGTTTGATACGGCGTAAAACGAAATAAGCAACTCTAAAACTGAATCTTTATTTTCATTTGTTTCACTTTCTCTGTTGAAGTTTTGTCAACAAACTTCCTGTAAGTTTAGCTGGGAATTGTGAAGCAACAATTTTAAAGCCAACATGAAGTACAAAAATATAAGATGGAAAATATTTCCTAAAAATTCAAGAAATCTGCATTTCACTTCTTAAGGAATCTCTGCTGAACATTTCATACGGTTCTTGTTTATGGGAATTTTCTTTAACAGTTTTACTGGCCAGTCTGCTGGGGCTATAGAATACACCTACTGCTTCTCTGCAGATAGGTAAGACCCTCCCTAACGAGTGTCCTGGATATGACACTAAGCAATCTGATGGTGAGGTCCAGTAATACTGGAGCTTTGGGGAATGCCGAGTACCCCTTTATTACCATCGCTCCCAGGTTCTCTCTGATCCTGAATGGTAGCACCTGATAAGGGTCCTATCTAGGGGTTGAATAGAAGTAACTTCTGGTTTCTTGACTTTGCTGCTTTTTGCATTTAAGCTGCGTATTTATGCTAAATTGAATTGTTTGAAATAGAAATGTTTTTGACATTTAAACTGCGTACTAATGCTAAATTGACATCTAAACTGTGTACTTATACTAAAAATAATTATCTGAAATAAAATTGTTTTGAAATTTAACTCTGTGTATTTCCCAGTCGGCTTGGGCTGTAGAATACACCGACTGCACCTCTGCAGAGGGGTTAGACCCCCAACTAGTGTCCTGTATATGACACTAAACAATCTGATTGGGAGGTTCCAGTGATGCTGGGGCTTTTGGGAATGCGGAACACCCCTTCATTGCCATTGCTCCCAGGTCTACTCTGTCCCGGAATGGTAGCACCTGATAGGGCCCTATCTATGGGTTAAATAGAACTAACTGCATACTTATGCGAAACTGAATTGTTTGAATTAGAACTGTTTGAATAAACCGAAGAGTTGAAATAGAAATGTTTTTGACCCTTCAATTTTACTTACATTTAAACTGCGTGCTTATGCTAACTCGAATTGTTTGAAATGGAACTGTTTTTGACATTGAAACTAAATTGAATTGTTATATATAGAACTGTTTTAACATTCAACTGTGTGTAAACGAAATCTGTACTTATACTAAACTAAATTAGCTGAATTAGAACTCTTTGAATAAACTGGATAGTTTGAAATAGAAATGTTTTTGACAATTAAACTGTGTATTCATGCTAAACTGAATTGTTCGAAATAGAACTGACTATTTGCATAAAAATGGATTAGGCGTTAAATAACCTACAAAGGTTAATATGCCATAAAATCCAACCAACCAACCAATTTAACAGTTTTAACTTGAAAAGAATCAGATTTTTAGGAGATCGACTCAGTCAATAAAAATGATAATGATTAGAATTTCGGAAACAAAAATTATATCAAAATCTAAAAAGAAAATATTTAAAGAAGATGTTATATCGGAATGATAATGGAGTCTTTAAAGAAACTATTCCAACACTTGTTGTTAAAAGATGATGATGTGAACAAAGAAGTGGATCTACGTTCTACATTAAATAGTGAAAGATTTAGTAAAAGTCTCTTATTTTAGTTAGCGCAGGTCAAATAATCAACATAACAATACCGCGAGAATTATTTCTCGTTCTCCTTCAACAGACCGACGTAATCAAAACTCGTGTTCCCCTCTTTTTAACAATGTGTACACACACACACTATAACTTATGATTACGCATACTCGATGGCAATATTACAGATT
>OY757927.1:95130996-95158496 GCA_963585895.1 Sepioteuthis lessoniana
CCTTACACAGTAGTAATTTGCTAAAACAAAAGTTACATCACTTTTGTAACAGATTCTCCCCTGATGATGGCCCAAAGTCGGGCAGAAAGTACAAGGGATACATACAACTATGGACAATACCTTAATCAGTTCCCCCCGAATACGATAAAAGTAATACGGGAATTCGAACGGATCCAAAAGAGAATATGTAGGTATAAAATGTCTATTATGTTCAATGAAATTTGCATTAACGAAGAAATGCTGCCTAAATATACATATATATATATATATATATATATATATATATATATATATATATATATATATATATATATATATAATAAAAATCAGCTTGGTGCTTTTTCGTTAAAGTGCACAACACCAAGAGATAGAACCATGTATACTTATTAAAATTTTAAGATCTTGTTAAAACTGTCGACAGAAAAAGGCTTCATATACAAACACTTTCCACGAGTTACAGCTAATTTCGTAAGGTGTTAAGAATCACCAGACGGTAATATGATTCCTTTCCAAAGTCGATTGTTTGGTTTCGTTATTTAATACCAAAGCCATTTTTGTAGAACAGCAGTGATACTATTTAACCCATAGCAAGGGAGATGTGGGGGTGTTCATACTTTTTTCTTCAGGGCATTTTAGTCCGAAAGGGGACGCAACAGCGCGATTGGAATTCAAACTCACTTTCCTTGGATATCTTTAAATTTATTTGCTATATAAACTTATCGAATCTTCTGTGAAATCCACTTCCATTTTATATTTTGTGCTTTCGTTGTTAGGAAAGAGTAAGCCCAGAGTCACTGGAGCTTGGTAACTGCTTGTTTATCGTCTATTCGATTATCAAACCATGATACATATGCTCTATTACTGATACTGAGAACTATTTATTTATAAATATTGCATTATTCATTATCATCATGTCGTGCTGGTAGCACGGATATCCCTGACCCTCTCTCGCCACTCCTCCCTATCGTTCATCGCCTCAGGCAGGTCTTCTGGACAACATACCGTATCCTCACATAGTTGCTGAATGCATGTTCGTGCTGGTCGTCCTGCTTTTGCACGGCCATGTGTGGGGGTCCATAAAAGTACATCACTTATGAGTTCGTCCCTGCTTCTCCAGCAGTGTCCTGCATGTCTGGTTCGTCTAACTTGAATAGTTTTGTGATAGGAGGCAGGTGGCCGTACAGTTGGTGTCTTGTGGGGTGTTGCCGCCAGGACTTGTTCAAGATTGCTCGCAGCATTCTTGTATAATTGCCGTCTAGCTTCTTCTCCAGCCGTTTTGTTAGAGTCCATGTAGTGCACCCATATAGCAGTATCGATGCGACCGCTGCCTGGAAGAAACTGCGTTTTATTTTATCGGTTAGGTCGGATTTCCATATAATCGATAGCCTATTGATAGCTGTCCATGCTTTCGTTAACCTCGTGTCGATGTCCTTTTCGGTTGATGCGACGCTGCTTCCTAGGTAAGTGAATTTGTCTACTAGTGTAAGAGGGGTTCCTTCTAGAGTGGAGATGTCCCCCGTTTGATTTTAGCACATATATTCCGTTTTGTATGCATTGACATAGAGGCCTATGCCTGCGGCTGCTCGTTCCAAACTATGCAGTAGTGTTTCGGCTTGGTTGGGTGTATTTGACAGTATCGCTATGTCATCGGCGTAGTCGGCGTCGGTAATTGTTTTGGTGGGTTACCTTCTGCTTCTTTTCTTCGTCAGTTCGAAGCCATTCTCTCTGATTTTGTCAATCGATGTTCTAAGTACGTAGTCTAGACAAATGATAAAGAGGTACGGGGCTAGCGTGTCCCCTTGTAGTACTCCTGTTACAATGTCGAAGTATACGAATGTATGTGAACGTCTAATACATTGACAAGTAAAACCCACTTTACCCATTTGGGTGTACATAGAACTGTTGATAGCACATAACAGACAATCATTCTATATTGCCAATCCTTTCAGAGATTCCTGTTGCCGTTTTCAATATTGATTCTGTATATCAAGAGAGCAAAGAGCAAATAGAGATATTCGCCTCTTTTGGGGGGGAATTTCATGCTTTACTCGTTAGTAATGAAACAGATGTGCGTATTCAGTGTTTTGAAGCGGCGCACAGGTTGTCAAAACCCTTTTTTTTTCATTTTCTGAAAAGATGGATTTGGCTTGTGACCAAGAAATTTTGTTGACTTTCATTCCGCTGAGATTCTTGAGCCCTTCATGAAAAAACGTGTCGAAAAAAATGTCATCTCATATTGAACCAAATTACAAGAGCATTACCAATATTTGGCGCGGGCGATTGACAATTTTGAACGAATTGAATGGCCAACAACTAATTATCGTCTAAACCTATGTTCGTTAAAAACTAGATTGGGTTTCGTGAAAGCTTCCTGTGGGAAATTGATAAGTTAGAAAAAGAATATGTTGATTTAGTGCTAATGGGAGAAAATATCGCTAATTATGATGAGACTTCCTTTTCAGTTCTCTGTTTGCTTTTTCAAGTTTATGAATTTCTGTATCTTCCAGTGGATAGAGGGGACACCTGCACATTATTGCAAGTCATCTCATCATTTTGATGTCTGATAGATAGTTAATATTTACAAAATTTAATTTTGACCTGCATGAAGAAAACAAAAACAAAATGAAAAAAGTGGGAAATGGATATAGAAAAATTGTATTATATTAAGTTTTTAAGTGGGGGTGCCCATTGGGTAATGGTTAACGTGCTTGGAAATAGACAGCATGACCTGGGTTCAAATCCTGGACAAGGCTATTTGCATTTCACATAGCGTTAATATCCTTAGGAAAAGTATGCATCCAACTATTCTCCCTATGGATAAAATAGTAGGGCAGACTGGATTCTTTAGCCTTGGTATGATAATTAATTTATGGGACGGAACACTCTGAATTCAAAACTGTTAAACTCCGTTTAAAATTAACCGTCTGTGTCACATATTGCTCGTGCGGAACGATTGAGTAAATACATATTTGAAGTTTTCATGGGGGGGGGTTGACCATCTGACTGACTGAAAATTAATATTAGAAATTCTTGCTTCTACCTTGTTTTGAACACTAACCTCCAGCATCATGTTTATAGCTTTCTCAACCACAAGTTTTGAATAAGTAAATCAACTTTTCCTACTGAATATTTCCAAGTTGAAAGCTTTTCGTTGGGGACAAAAAAGGTTTGAAGTGCAAATGTTTGCAGATATATCTTATTTTACGTATGCTAAGTCTATCCTTATTGTTCACTCTTCGCACTCTCTTTCTCTCTCACTTTACATATATATATGTGTGTGTGTATATATATATATATATATATATATATATATATATATATATATATATATTTGTGTGTGTGTGTGATTCCCAGTGGCAGTATCATTACGCGTAATCTCACACTTTGCCGATAATTCAACACAGACGATAATCCCAGGGGTGGAAACGGTCGTGGCCCCAAGCGCGATTATCAGTTTTTTTACCTTCCACACCCAATCTTATCGAAGTTTTCCTTTTTCCCATTTTGTTTCTGGAATTTACCCCCTGCCTATTAACCACAACAAAGTCCTGACGATAAACAGTTGTAGCCGAATAAAAACGAAAACAAAAAAGAAACAAAAACAAATTCTACAGGAAAAGAGATCATCGCCATCTTTATTTTTTTGCAAGAAGTTGAAAAATGGTCCGAAGAAGTTTAAGAAAAAAAAAGTAGAAGGACAAAGAGAAAGAAGTTGAGGGGAAGGAGGAGGAGGAGGAGGAGGAGGAGGAAGAGGATATTGACAAAGAGAAAATTGATAAAGAAAGGTAGAATGAAAAAGAAAAGAGAAAGAGAAGAAAAAGATAAAACGAAAAGAGAAGTAAGAGGACAAGAGAAGTAAAGACGAAGATTTTTTAAAATTTAGCGTTTGCTTTGGTAAACTAGCTGATATACTCGTCTACGCGAGGTAAAAGACTAAGATTTGGATCGCATATATAGTGGGAGGCAAACAGAAAAATCTTCTTTTTACTTTTTTCAGTTTTATAAACAATGTTTCGTTTCAAATCTTTATTTACAATTAAAAAATCACACTAAACAGTGGCAAACATTAATCGTTACTATAAAAGAAAAATCTATTTAAAAGAAAAAAGATTTAGCGATTATACTTTTTATATTATTTCATGAAATTAATATATTCAACGAAAATTTTTCCTCGAATGATATTTTTTGATACAAGAGACAGTTAAGAGATTTTTCTATTTAAATGTTTGTTTTTTGTCCATAGTTTTTTTCTTTTTTTTTTATTAGCAATAATGCTATACAATCATATCTGAAGACTGACAGCCAACAATAAACTCAGTGATATTTAATCAAATATAAATAAATTCGTTGGTAAGACGGATAATTTGTTAATTTATTTGGTAGTTTGAAAAAAATTTTGGGTAAGTGGAAATCAGAGAAATTTTGAGATCCTAATGTGGTGCAAACTCTGTCAGTGGAGCTTAAAATAGCCCCTCAGTAACCCCCCTCACTCGAAATAAAGGAGTATGACACTAAACTGCATCTGGTGGTGAGGGCCCAGTTCCGGAGATCTAAAGAGTGCACAGTACCTTTTCATTGCCATTACTACCAGACCCACTCTAACCTGGAGTGATTGTACCTGTTAGGGTTCAATCTCT
The DNA here is from genome assembly GCA_963585895.1 of Sepioteuthis lessoniana. Taxonomy (NCBI): domain Eukaryota; kingdom Metazoa; phylum Mollusca; class Cephalopoda; order Myopsida; family Loliginidae; genus Sepioteuthis; species Sepioteuthis lessoniana. Next base: position 95,135,634 of record OY757927.1, read on the forward strand.
GAGTCAAATAGAACCTCTTTAAAAATTATTTGTACTCAGCAGGAATACTATATATAAAACTGGATGTAAAAAGGTAAATATAAATGTTAGATATACACAATTTCCTAACCTCTTGGCATAAGATAACCCCTGATAGGTTGATATGTTGTTAAAATCAATCAATTAATCAATCCAAGCGTTGAGTAAATTCATATATACACAGGTCTCTCTCTCTCTCTGTTTATATATATATATATATATATATATATATGTGTGTGTGTGTGTGTGTGTGTGTGTGTGTGTGTGTGTTCTGAAACGACTGGGTGGGAGGGAGATCCACCTGGGAATGACGAAAGAAAGTTAAACTTGACCATACTACTAAATGGTATATGCACAAACCAGAATCTGTCCTGGTGAATGAGACGCACAAAATTCTCTGGGATTTTAAGATAGCAATAGATCACCTAATCTCGGTCAGACGACCTGAATAAGTAATATTTAACAAAAACGAAAAAGAAATGAAAAAGAAGAATCTTCCGACTAATGGATTTTTCCGTCCTGGCAGACCACAGAGTAAAAATCTAAGAAAACCAAAAGAGAGACAAATTCTTAAACCTGGCCAGAGAATTGAAAAAGCTATGGAACGTGAAAGTGACGGAGATACAAATTGTAATTAGTGTCCTCAGAACGATCCCTACAAAGACTTGGAAACGGGTCTTGAAGAGATGGAATTCGGAGGGTGAGCAGAAACCATGAAGACAACAGCATTGTTAAGATCGGTCAGAATACTGAGAAGAGTTCTGGAGACTTGAGGAAACTTGCTGTCACTCAGACTCCAGTGAAAAGACCATCAGCTATTGCTGGTATGAAAACACGCAAGGATTGGTGCGTTAGGCACAGTAACTAAAGGATTATTAAAGGGCCTGGAGAACTTGGAAGTTGGCGGACGGGTAGAGACTATCCAAACGACAGCATTGCTGAGGACGGCCAGAATGCTGAGACGAGTCCTGGAGACTTGAGGAGACTTGCTGTCACTCAAACTCCAGTGAAAAACTATCAGATAATACTGATGTGAAAAACTCTAAAGGAGTAAATAATAATAATAATAATAATAATAATAATAATATGCACAACCCGGCGCCTGTCCTAGAAAATGACTCGCATAAACTCCTATGGGACTTTAACATACAAACGGATCACCTAATCCCGGCCAGAAGACCAGACCTCATAATAATCAACAAAAGAAAGAGAATTTGCAAAATTGTTGACTTTGCTGTCCCGGCGGACCATAGAATAAATCTGAAGGAAAGTGAAAAGAAGGATAAGTACCTCGACCTTGCTAGAGAAATGAAAAACTGTGGAACATGAAAGTAACGATTGTGCCAATTGTGATTGGTGCGTTAGGCACAGTAACTAAAGGATTACTAAAGGGCCTGGAGAATTTGGAAGTTAGCGGACGAGTGGAGACTATCCAAACGACAGCATTGCTGAGGACGGCCAGAATACTGAGACGAGTCCTGGAGACTTGAGGAGACTTGCTGTCACTCAAACTCCAGTGAAAAACCATCAGCTAATACTGATGTGAAAAACTCTAGAGGAGTAAATAATAATAATAATTATAATAATAATAAGAAGAAGCGAAAAAGTGCCAAAAGTATTATAAGTAAAGCAATATACCATAAATATTAAATATAAAAACTCACAAAATTTTCTTTCTACTCGAGTTTCATGAATGTCAGGTAGGCAAGAAAATGAAATAACTGAGGAAGTAATTATTTCCCCGTTTAAATATTTTACCGTTTAAGTATACTTAAACAGGAAAAATATTTAAACAGAAAAATAATTACTTCCTTTCATTTTGCTGCCTACTTGAAGATTGACATTTTTGAAACTCGAGTACTAGAAACATTTTTGGACTTTTCCTTTTAATATTTGTGATATATATATTTTAACCCATTTTTTTCACTTTGGTCTTGTCCCGATGTAATCCAAGCTTAATGAATTCTGACGATCATAGTGATAATGTTTATTTTGAAGTGTGTTTACAAAAGTCAGAGAGAGAAAGTTCTCGTTGCGTTGAGATGAAAGTGCTGTATAGCGACGTCATTGTAAACGAGTTCGAACTCCAGTTACGCTAGTACTTGTAGTCTCGAACTAGTACCCTTGAAAAAGGTGTGAACTCTCTTATGTTACAGATATGGGTTAAATAGTACCACTAGTGTTCTTATACAAGGATGGGCTTGACATTGAATAACCCAAGAAGATTGATATGCCATTCAATATAAAGAAATCAAACCAAACCAAACGCCGGAGAAAAAGTGTTTCAAATTATGATACTTATAACGAATAAAAAGCTCAAAGAAGGAAGAACAATTCAATACGTCCTATAACAGAATAATCTTAATAGAGAAACATAATCTTTAATAATAGCAACGCAAAAACAATATATTTATATAAACTATGTGAAAGCTAAAAAAAACAAACAAAAAACAAAAAAACAAAATAAAAAAAAAAAAAAAACAGGGATTAAAAACATTTGTATTAAATGCAAATGTTAAACAAAACAAAGTTGCAATTGAGTATTTGGTTGCGATGAGTAAATTGTTGTATAAATGACGTCAAAATGAAAATGATGTTGGCATCTCACTTTATCCAATATATTCACCAAAATTAGATGAAAATATCTTGAAACACTATTGATTAAATTTATCCAAAGAAATCACCATGGGCTTTAACGACGCCCTCAGGACGACTTTAGAATTTCCTGCAAGTATTTTTGATGCTTCTCTAGTTTAAATTGTTTAATGCTGTCATTATCTTTGCCTTCAGTTCTTCCTTGGTGTTGCTCAAAGTTTTGCTGGTCTCACTCTCAACTGCACTCCAAACATAATAATCAAGGGGGATTGCAATCTTGGGAGTTGTTCTGAGTATCTTGACGAGCAAGGAAGTGGATCTCCAGCTTTACTTCCTCCAGACCCTTCATGTAGGTGTCCGTATTGAGTTTGAGGCCATGTAGGAAGATAAATGGAGGCATAACGTTTCCACCCCTAGTATCCACCCCAAACACCATGATGTGCCCAGAGTATTTGGTTTTCATCAGTAAGTATATAAATCTGTCCTTAGATTGATATCCAAACACTGGGAAATCTTCGGATTGGCGCTTCCAGCATGAATGGCAATTAGTACAGCATGTCGTTTCTAAATTTCTAGAAGAATGAATTGCGTCATAGTAGCGTTCAACTGACTCTACTTTGCTGCACAGTAGACAAAATCTGAAACAAACAAAGCGCATGCGTGAAATTAATAATTTACAATGGTGACAATTTAGCCAACACTCACTGTAGGAATGGTGGTACAGTAAGAACTCCAGATTTGAAAATGACGGAATAGGTGAAATGATTACAGATCAGTCCTGTTTATTATAGAACCCTCGCCATAAAAAAACAACCCCCCAAAAAACTACATTATGATCTTTTGGAGTGTCGCTTGGCGTAATGGTTATCGTCATTGGAAATGCATTAGTCGATCCGAGTTCAAATGCTGAACGAAGCTGTTTGCATTTCACTCGAAGCCGACGCGCTTAGAAAAAGCTTGAATTTATTTTGTGACGGCAAAATTATTAAACTCCCAAGACGGGAATTTATTTTTCGCACGTGTGAAGACAGGGCGGTCTGGCACTTGATCCCTCGTCGAATAAGTCCTTGTTCAGAGTCCTTTCTCGGGCATATAGGAACTGGCATATTATGTGGGGGTTAATTTGGGGCTAGACTGACCGCCGCTGGCAAGGGGTTTCCAAATTTCACATTACACACACACCTACCAGGCCACTAGCTCTTCCTACCCCTAGATTTATGGAAGGTATGGACCTCTAGGTTTTGATATAATAATATTAACTATAGTAGTCGACAACTCCGGTTTCCCGTATAATATTTTTAAAGGAAAGAATAGGACAATTTAGGCGAGAATAACATAAGGCGAAAGAAGCTAAAAAAGAAACATGAAACAGACAACTTGACAGCAAATGATACAATGAACAAACTTCAACACGTGGGAACATTAAAATATAACAATCTTTTTAATATACACGCGGACACACATATTCAATGTGTCGGCTATATTATCAGCGGATAATACATAACTATAAATGTCTTTCTTCCTTTTTTCCTTTTCTTTAGTCTTTCTTTACATTGAGAGAGAGAGAGAGAGAGAGAGGGAGAGAGAGAGAGAGAGAGAGAGAGAGAGAGAGAGAGAGAGAGAGAGTTCATAATTGGGTGTAGGGAGAAACAGTCTTAATGTTTACTTTTCTTTTCGACGGGTTCCTTCGGAGAGTATTTTCTCTTTTACGAGCTGGCGGAATTTATATATCTATAGTGCTCTGGCTTGAAGGCATAGGTTCTTCGTCTTGTCCAAGATTCTTTCCGCTTTCTTCACCCGGAGTCTTGGCCCAAGATTCGCCCCATCTGTTCACGGTGGCATCTCTCTTCGAAACTCTTCTTCACCCGGAGTTTGGCATGAGACTCCGTTCACCGCGACCTCTGTTCCAGAACTGATTTTCTTATTCCCTATTTCCGCTGACGGAAAGAAGGTGTCACTTCCGTTTTTGGGTTTTGGCCAATCATTTCGCTTCTATCTTCTTCCTTCCCCTGTCAGGCGATTTCTTCGGACTACTATATGTCCAGTATCTCCCTTCTTTATCCATCCGGTCACAGAGTGCAAACATCTGTTGGCTTTCACTCTGACCCACATTCTTTACTTTCGGCCGAAAGGGATTGACCTAGATTCCTATTCCTCTCTTAACGGTCATTCTTTGGCGGCCTGCTAATTCAAACACGGAGGGATAGTAGAAATTCCTTATTTCTCTCTTTTCAGTGGTAGACCACGTGATAATTTGTTCCCTCACCACGAATGGATTTTCTAGCTTTGCTAAGGCAACTAGTCAAGGAGAAGGAAAACTGAATTTAAACCAGCTTTATTCCACTTAAAAAATTGACCATGTGTCATATTCTGTTCGTGGTTGAGAGGTTGGGTAAATATAAACGTTAGGATATTAAAGAATAGAAAAACAGTGAAAATGTGACAATCGAGTGAAAAAGTAGAGATAAAAAAATCTAAACATATGAGGATATTGAACGATTTAGAAACAGTACAAAATGATATAAGATTTAAATAAAAGTGAAAATTATTCTAAAATTTATTTTGGATTGTTTCGTAGTTGAGATAAATGTATTTTCATCAGGGACCTTACGTTAAAAGTCAGAATTTTGAAGCAGATCCTTCCGATTTTGGATGATAAATGCCACAAACATCACTCATTAATATTTTATCTTTCGTGTCAAATAAAACTAAGATTATCATCTACTGACAAAGGGAAAAGTAAAAATTAGTATTGCTTTCTTGATTGATTGATTTTAACGGCGTGTCAACTGTCTTGGTTTTTTTTATGCCTAGAGGTTAGGGAATTATGTTCATTGTATATTTAAATTTACATTTTTTCTGTAGTTGTTTCTTAAGAGTTTTTGCACACAGAGAGGAAATACTGGATATAATACAACTGTGCAATTTGTTTGTATTAGTTATTTAATAACTAAAACAATTTGCACAGTTATATAACATCAAATATTCCCATCTATTACAAATATTTTGCTCTCAGTTGTGTAGTTTTCTGTATTGCTAATACTACTAATAAAATGGTTTCAAAGTCATTTGTTTGCACATATTTATATGGTATCAAGTAATTAATAATGATAATAATCAAGAGTAAACAATTAGAGTTTCAAGTAACTATTTCTGATGCAGATAACTTAGAGTTATATATAAAGTAACAAATAATAATAATAACTATAATAATGATAATAATAGTAATAAACATAAAGAGAGAAACAGAATCTCTCCTAATGGCAGCACAAAACAGCGCCATAAGAACCAACCATATCAAAGCGAGGATAGATAAGACACAACAAAATAGCAAGTGCAGACTATGTGGTGACAGAGATGAAACCACTAATCAAATAATAAGCGAATGCAGCAAATTGGCACAGAAGGAGTACAAGGCTAGACATGACTGCGTGGTCAAGTTGATCCACTGGGAAATGTGCAAGAAATTTACATTTGACCATGCCAACAAATGGTATATGCACAACCCAGAACCTGTCCTCAAAAATGATACACAAAAACTCCTGTGGGACTTTGATATACAAACGGATCACCTCATCTCGGCCCGAAGACCAGATCTTATAATAATCAACAAAAAAAAAAAAAGAGAATCTGCAAAATTGTCGACTTTGCTATCCCGGCGGACCACAGAATAAGACTAAAAGAATGTGAAAAGGGAGATAAGTACCTCGACCTTGCTAGAGAATTGAAAAAACTATGGAACATGAAGGTGACAATTATACAAATTGAGATTGGTGCCTTTGGCACGGTAACTAAAGGATAATTAAAGGGCCTGGAGGACTTGGAAGTTGGCGGCCGAGTGGAGACCATTCAAACAACAGCATTATTGAAATCGGCCAGAATACTGAGAAGAGTCCTGGAGACTTGAGGAGACTTGCAGTCACTCAATCTCCAGTGAAATAACATCAACTTACGCTGATGTGAAAACTCTAATGAGTAAATAATAATAATAATAATAATAATCCTTAGTAAGCAATAATAGCTTCAAATGATTATACTTAAATAAAATAATTTACAGTTATATGGTATCAAATATTTCTATCGCGTACGAATAATTTTCAACAAGATCTATTTGGCACATAGAAAGTATTACCACTCCGGGTCATAATGAGCCCGGGAGCAATGGCAATCAAAGAGTGCTCCATACTTCCTAGATCTCCAGAACTGGAGACTCACCATCGGATACAGTTTAGTGTCATACCTAGAAAACCCCTTTTTGGGAGGTTATGATGTCTTACCTCTCCTGTAGGGGATACAATCAGTCTATTCTAAGAGCCGCCAACAGAATAGGCTTTGGGATCTCTTAGAAGAAAAGTAAAACAGAAAGCTAAAGTCGGTTAATCTCATAGTCCAAAGAACGACACAAACTGAAGACGCGATGATAGTGTTGAGAAGATTCTAAAAAGCCTGGAATATTTGGTGTCACGTGGAGATGTCAGTTTACATAGCTGTAAATGATTATGTTATCATTGGATTTAATTAGACTCCATGAATTCGTCGTGATGTCTGGCTTTATAAGCGACGGAAATGTTAAAGCGACGCAAATACACAAAGTAATAAAGAAAAATAATAAAGTTTGAATCTTTTCAAATTTTCTTCATCGCCACAACGAAATATTCCTATCAAAGATTAGGTTTGTCTAAGATTTGATATTATATAAATTTTCCTTTTTGTTCAATTTATTGCGACTCCCTCGGGTCATCAATCTACAATAATGAGATAAAAAAATCAATCAAATATTTTAACTTTCAGCAAATGGTTCATTGTAGCCCATTTGGTTTGAGCAAGTTTATTTCACCACACTTTTCTGATGCAAAGGAAGCGTGTATTCGAAATAAATATTTCAGCTTTTTGTGCAAATTTAACGATGGCATATATATATATATATATATATATATATATATATATATATAGTAAAATGAGTAAATCGTTCTAAAAACGTTTTTATTAAATCAGAAGTTTTAGCTTATATATATATATGTGTGTGTGTGTGTGTGTGTGTGTGTGTGTGTGTAGAGTACATAGAAATTTTATAATACTGGCTATGATTTATGAATTTGAAACGTTGACAAACAAAATCACAAGAAAAGAAGTTCAGAATCACAGAGAAATCAACAGAAAGATTAATTGTTGGAATAATTCTAAGAAGTAATTATGAGAGAGCAGAACAAGATAAGTGATGTAAAAATCAAACAATATAAATGGATGTGGGTAGGACACAGCCAGAGTAGATGGGGCAAAATATTAATGGAATGGTGCCCAAGAAATAACTAGGGTAGGCAGAAAAGGCCAAATAGAAGATGAAGAGATGAGATAGTGAATTTTGCAGGTTAGACATGCCAGAGGTATTACAATCCAATTTGTAAGGAAGGAATTGGTAAAGACCCACGTCCAACGTTGAAAATGATTAGTCTTGCTTTTGGTTTATACTTTTCCTAATGGTATCAGTCCGAATGTGAACTTAATAGAGGGATTAGGGTTCAAATTTGCTTACTACGATATCACATTCCAGTCCGTTAATCACAACACCATGTCGACTCCCTCCCTACGTATGTATGTGTGTCCATACATGTATGTATATATGTATATGTATGTATGCGTATGCGTTTGTGATTGTCCATATCAATTGTTAGGATTTAAACATTTTTGATAGAACAGAAAATAATTAGTGATCAATGCAAGAAGAGTAAATAAAAATAATTTTGATTTTCGATCTTTTTCTTGATGAAAAGGCTGGATCATTCTTTGACCGGTAAATTAAACATTGAAAATTCGGAACAAAGAATTAGCTTCGAACGTGATTTGAACTCTAATTCCTATGATTGTTTCGTATGGCAACAATTATATATTCTCTTGGCAAAAAGCCGATGACAGCCAGTTGAAAATTTACTCTTTCTCATTCCTATATGCACTTTATTTCCTTCAGAAAGATGAAAATCTTGTTAAAAATAGCGGGAAATAATACAAATTTCAGAACCTCAGACAATTTTAAGTTTTACGCTAATTTATATCTGTTTGTTTTGTTTATGTGTTGCGGGTGCTTCAGTTATTGATGAGAAAAAATTTCTTGAAATCAAATATTTAGTAATAATACTAGTAAGTAAAGTGAATTGAATTACCATGACCAGAAAATCGTTTCGGCACTGCAATCTGTGGTCGCTGGTTCGATCTCCAGTAGTGGAGATAACAGTATACACTGCTGATGAGACCTAATACGGTCGAAACAGCTGTCCAGTGTTCCCGTATATCATGCGTAGGTATTCGGCGGATTTTCTGGTCGTCGTAATTCAATTCACAATATTAATTCTTTTACTTAAAAAATAAAAATATGTACAATAGTAAGTAAAGTTGGCGACTGTGGTCGAGGGTGAACCAAAGGCTCCCTTTTCGATAGCTACTACACCAAGGTGTAGGAGAGGGTGCTACTCCTTTCCCTGGATTGCTCCCCTTGATCCTTACCTTATAATACAGAGTGTTAAGCAAGGTAGCATCAAGTACCATTTTTGAGTCTTTGGTATGACTCGACCTGGTATTGAACCTCGGTCTCCCGGACCATTGGCGAACACTCTAACCATTATGCCAATGTCCGGTTTTTATGCTAGTAATAGTAATACCAAAAATAGTAATTTACTAAGTTTAGCTTATTAAATTTAATAACACTTATGGCACAAAGCTATAAGGAACGTCTTTTACCAATAGCTGAAACGGAGAAGATATGGATTCATGTCTTCCCCAAAGCAAAGTGAAATGCAAACTGCCTCCTCCAGGATTTGAACTTGGCTGCCGATTGCATTTTGTTCAATGCTAACTGTTACGCTAAGCGCGTCTTCAATAGAAAATATTGCTTTACAAATATCGAACAACTCCTGTTACAAAAAATGTCTAAATAAAATTCAGTATTCTAAATTTGTCTTCTATGGAGGCCCGAATACCGACAATATCACTAGGTAAAGCAAACCTGTTACCTATGTCATCAGTTAGGCACACATCAAAGGATTTGTAAACAAAACGCTATTCAACATCATAAAAAAAGGTGCGTATTTTCTTTGACTTGTGTGCACACATCTGTGTGTAAAGCGAATTTGATTGACTGTGTCAGATTCTATTTGGCCATATGTGCATATGTAAGTGTTTATGTATGATTATACTTTAGTGTGTATGTGTATATAGTTTAGTGTGTACGAATATGTGTATATAGTTTAGTGTGTACGAATATGTGTATATACTTTAGTGTGTACGAATATGTGTATATACTTTAGTGTGTATGTGTATGTTTATATTTATCTAAAACTTTCGGACTCTGCATCTCTATTAACGAGGAGAAATTCTGTTTTTTAGTTATGGAATGTTGGCTATTTATAATGAAGGCAACGAACTGTGACATGCCAGAAACAAGTTCGGGTCGGGGATGATGGTAACTGGGTAATACCAGAAGCAGTTGCGAAAAGGGAAGGGGAATGAATTTCAGGTTCGTGTACACAGAATGGAATTAGCAGCAAGGAAAATATTGACTCACAACCAGATGGGCAGCCAGGGATCCTCTCACCCCATCACACAAAAAACGCTCCGTTCGGCCCCTAACTATAATAACATTCTTTAAGGGCCAACTGCAAAACCATTACAGCTGCGACCGTGTGGCATATAAATCTTGAGACGTAAACATGAATGCTGTTTGGTCGTATAAACGGACAAATGCAAATGAATGAAACACATTTTAAATGAATTAATATTTTATGTGTTGTGAAAGTCGTTGCAATACAATGTCTGCATCTCACATATCATTCTATTGATGTAATTGTGGGTTTCAGCCTTCCTAAATATTCTATGTTTATAAGCTTTGTACAAGGTTAAAGTAAGTTTAATAAATTACAGATAGCCACATAGTTCGAAGTTAGTTTTTGTAATAAAATTTATAGCCCAGTCAGCTGGGCTGACTGCACCTCTGCAGAGGGGTAAGAACTCCCCACTAACGAGTGTCCTGGATATGACACTAAACAATCTGATGGTGAGGTTTCAGCAGTGCTGGATTATTGGGGAATGTGGAGTATCCATTTATTGCCATTGCTCCCAGGTCCACTCTGGCCCGGAGTGGTAGCACCTGACAGGGCCCTATCTATGGGTTAAATAGAACTAACAGCATACTTATGCTAAACTGAATTGTTTGAATAAACTGAATGGCTTGAAATAAATGTTTTTGACAATTAAACCGTACTTTTAAACTGCGTGCTTATGCTTAACTGAATTATTTGAAATAGAACTGTTTTTCGACATTAAAACTGTATTTACACTTAACTGAATTGTTACATATAACTGGTTGAATAGTTTGAAATAGAAATGTTTTTGACCATTAAACTGTGTACTTATGCTAAACTTAATTGTTTTAAAAAGAACAGATTATTTACATAAAAATGGATTTAGCGTTAAATAACCTGCAAAGGTTGATATGCCATAAAACCCAAGAAACCAACCAACATAAAATTTATAGATTTTAAAAGAATTCCTGTTAATCCATGACTCTGCCAAAATCAAAGGGCAGTAGACGGTCAATGTATTTTTTTGGGTTGCGAGGCAAGGAATTACAGAACTGGGGGTTTCGTTTTCAAGGAGTTATTTTGTTACCTCGATACAGCAAGTTGATTTACTTCCATTTGTAAATTTAATGTCGAATTGAGTTGAGCGATGTATGGTTCAAGGATCCCCGTGACTTGACAGAATTACAGACATTAATGATTCTCAAGATTTCATTGTACTTGAAAAAACGTCATGCAAAATCTTTGCAGTCATATGAATTTGTTCTTGCAATTCACAAATGGGATAAGATTGTGCGACACCAATATCTCAGGTAGGAATGTTCTGTCAAGAAAATCAGGATCTTAAATCTTGACTTTTACCTGGAAACAAATATCGACATTTAGGTAAATAGGTAAGACATTATACTACGTATATTACAAAATGTCGGTATTCGAAATGTGGATTGTAGTTTGGGATTTTTAGAATTTGGTTGAAAATCTGGAATGAAATGAACAGTTTTGTTATTTTGCTTGAATAGTTGGTTGGGTTTAATGGCATATCAACCTCTATAGGTTATTTTATGCCAAAGCCTGTTTACACATATGTACGTTTTGTAAACACATAATTTAATGATACCATACTAAAACCAAACAACTCATTTACTCGCTTACGAGTACATATTTTCAAGTATTTCTATATGACATTAATTTATTTAGTGATGATATTTTTTTTTTAATTATTTCTCACTACTATTTCTACTAACACAAACATAATGGTATTTCTATTCAGCAATAATTTGCTTTCAGTTGATTAGTTTGCTTGAATAGCGAAGCAAAGGAAAAAAATGCAGCTTCGATCGTTTTTTGGAATGAGAACAAGCTAAATAATCAAGGTGAGAATCATGTCCTAAAAAAAATCTCAAAAATATTTTGAATATATAAGAGATATCAGTTTTAAGTGCAAGTCAGGAGCCTTATGTCGATGATATATATATATATATATATATATATATATATATATATAAAACCGATAACTATGTAAATGACTGAATAAAACACCGATCTACGAATTAAATAGATTTACTTTTTAAACTTTAAGTTTGTTGAAAAATAAACGTTACAAAGTCTTTGCTTCTCAGAAAATATAATGTTAGAGCTTAGATATTCTCCAATATCTACATTGCAAGAAAAAAGTTAATCCATTCAATTTAGCAGTTTGCATTGTCAAAATACTGTTGATATATTTTGTGTGTATAAAAGATCTGTGTGTGTGTGTGTGTGTGTGTGTGTGTGTGTGTGTGTGTGTGTGTGTGTGTGTGTGTGTGTTTTGTTTGACAATGTTGGGGAAACTATACTCATGAGCTAATATGTAAGCGGGAAATATTGTAATAGCAGTATAAGCATGTCTGGGTACACTAACTATTTTCGTTCAATTTAAAATAATTAAGCAACGTTGAAATTAAATGCAAATCTTGAAGGTACTGAAGGTTAAATTTTCACTCAAAAGATAAAAAGGTGAAAGTTTTGAGTAGATTTACAGAATGAATCAATAAATCTACTGAAGTTTTATTTATTTAATTGCTTATTTATAAGATTGGGGTAGACTCGAAATTAGATAAAAAGTTGATGATTTATCTATGATTCTAGTTGATTAAAAAATTATTTTTCAAAAATTTAGCTTTAAAAATTTAGAGGGAAAAGATTTCTTAAATCATTTTGGATTCTGATCCTTCAAATTTTGCGCGGCAAGTGAAATATTATTATTATTATATATATATATATATATATATATATATATATACGAAGGTCATTCAATCGTCATTATCGTGGTTATGGCAGCGCAGAATTTCCGGACTCTTTCCCGCCATCTGTCCTCATTGGCAGGTCTTTTAGGCTATGTCTTGTATTCGAACTGGTAAATTAATTGTCAATTCACAGAGTGAAAATGGTTTCTTTTTCTTTTTCTTTAAAACATATTTACTCTGTTTTATTTACATTCACGCAGAGGCCAATGCATCCTGCTGTCTGCTCTACGCTATCCAGTTGAGATTTTCGTTTGTGAGAAGTGCTTGGTCGTCTGCGTAATCTGCATCTGTCATAGTTTCTACAGAATATCGTCTGCTTCTGGTTTTATTTTTTTTTTTTTTTATCTATTGACATTTGGAAGTCTAGGTAATATTTACCAACCCCTCCGCTCGGGCAGGATATGACACAAGGTCAATTTTTAAGCGGAGTTTAACTGGCTTGAATTCAGAGTTTTCCTTCTCCTAGACTAGTTGCCTCACCAAGGCTGAAGAACTTAGTCCGTCCTACTATTTACCCATAGCTGGAGGTAGAATAAGGGGGTTCATACCTTTCACAAGGGTATTTGCCCGAAAGTGAACGTAATAGTGCGACTGGAGTACGAACTCGCGTACTACGATTCCGCAGTTCACCGCTTTAACCATTACACCACGAGGACACATTTGGAAGTCTAGGTTGAGTATAAATAGATATGGTATTTCAATATCTTGTTTCAAGATTCAAGTGACTATATCAAAGAAGTCGGTCACCATCAGGTGAGCAAACATTTGCTTTCGTATTTTTGTAAAGCAGCATTATAGCCATAACAGTTTTTTTGGGAAGACTATCTGCAAGTAGTATTTGGTTCATCTTATCTTTCCTCTGTGTATGGAATCGAATTGTAGTGTTGCCTCCTGATTCTTTGCTCGTAATCCTTTGGTGATTCGATTGATTGTCAGAATCTGTGAGGTTATGGATCTTAAAAGCTGCCTGCCAAGAAGAAAGACTTCTGAAATGGAAAATAACATTCTAAGAATCTACTTGGAAATCCTCGTAAAATCACTGACAAACCAATCTAAAATTATTAATGGACAACTAGAGCTCAAACTAGGACAGTTTATGAAGGAAGAATTTGACGAAGTATTGAAAAAAATTAAAAAACCGAAAAATTACTGGGCTTGATGAAATAGTCTTTGAAGTTTGGAAGACAAGAAAATTTAACGACCCACGACTCGAACTATGCAACGTAGTCCATATACGAAACACAATAGAAAAATGGATGGTTGCATCCTTCCCATTCCCAAGAAAGATGACCTCAGAATCATTAAGAACTGCAGAGGCATAACCCTAACTGCCATAGATGCTAAGGTTCTAAATACCCTGCTTCTCAATTGTATCTGACTCGAAACTGAGGAAATTCTAAGAGAAAATCAGGACTTTCAAAGAAATCGTTCTTGTCATTTAATAAATAAGGGAATTTTTTGAAAAAAGCAAAATACATTTTTTCCGAATGTATTTCATAACTTAACTCTACATTATTTGGAATTGGCTCATAACAAAAATTATTTTAATCAAGCAAAATATTTGTTTTGAGGCTACTCATAATGGCGTCAAATCAGAGTGCTCCAGGCTTTAACAAAGGTCTGTCATAAAATGTTTCGTGTCTGAGAAGGACAAACAATGTGAAATTTATGGAAAAATCTGTGATGTGTATGGAGAAGAAAGATTTACTTAAAAAATGTTTACAAATTGGCTAAACATGAATTTGCCTCTACAAATCTGATCGTCCATGGAGTGGAAATACACGGAATCTCCGGCAAAGAAGCAGTTTCAGGTGCATCGGTGATTACAGAAGGTCATGTTGATTGTCTTCTGGGACATGAAAGGATCAATCACAATTGATTTCCCTGAAATGTTGCTACTGTAAACAGCGCTTTTTATGACTAACTAGTTGTTGACGATCGTAGTCGAGGGTGACCCGAAGGCTCCTTTTTCAATAGCTACAACACTAAGGTGTAGGGAAGGGTGCTACTCCATTCCCTGGATTGCTCCAGTTTACTCTTGATCCATACCTTGCACAGTGTTAAGCAAGGCGGCATCAAGTACCATTTTTGAGTCTTTGGTATGACTCGACCTGGGATTGATCTCCGGTCTCCCAGACCATTGGCGAACACTCTACACATTAGGCCAATGGCCCGGTGAGTGGTTAATTTAACCATATTTATTTAATGATCCTTATCTTTCTCTCTCCCTCTCTCTCTATATATATATACCACTCTCTCTCTCTCTCTCTCTCTCTCTCTCTCTCTCTCTTTGTACGTATGTATGTTATGATTCAATCAATGAACATTCTGTTGACGGGACCTAAAATACAAGTACGGAATACTCTGCCGAAGGGCAAGATTCCCATCACGAAAGGGTGTCCTGAGTGTGACACTAAACTTCAGCCGAGTGTGAGACTCCAGTTGAGTCACATCTTTTTGTTGCCATCACTTCCAAGTTCACACTTATCCAGAGTTCAGTTCCCACTTATCGGTCAAATAGATCTGTTCGAAATTATAAAGTAGTTACCTGTTTAAAATGACTGTGAAGATACGTTTTTATATCATATACAATCGGATATCATAATTATTGAAAAGATTTTAGCATATAACCCAACAATAGTTGACATGCTGTGAAACCTACCAACAAACATTTCAGCGAATGATACATGCCAGCTTTTCCTAATAATGTCATCGCTAAAGCTGCAGTAATTGATAATGGATAATGGCACCTGGAAAATATCCATTTTCCTACGAGTTGAATTTCAAAAAATTATGTAAAACTTTATTTTTAAATGGAAATACTTCAAAAGAGAAAGTATTATTTGATAAAGACGAGGAAGAAATCCTGAGGGAATTATTTCAAAGACTTGAAAGGAATAAAAAGGCTTCTATTCAGGTGGACAATTTTTCTCATTATGTGTTAACATTATGATATGTACTCCTAAGACCTGAACGTGATCATATTATAAAAAAGCTTTTGTCTTCATGTTAGGTTTACTATGTGAAGTTGGATTGGCTTTTTTTGCTGGGAAAATGATATTCATGACGTCAAATAAATATCAATTGTTACAGTAAAAGCACTTTCTTGAGATAATCCTTCGTCAGAATTCCAGGGTTAGTACCGTCTATGTACACATACGCATTCATAAACCTTTTATATATTGTATACAATTATACTATATATATATATATATATATATATATATATATATATATATATATATATATATATATATATATAATGTTATACTGGGTGTTTCAGAAAAACCGATGTGATTTCGTAATCTAATAACTTGACCAATTTTTGTTCAAATGATCTCAAATTTTAACAACATGTGTAAAAACAACTTATAACTTTATGTTTAATGTTTTATATTTTTTCTTTTCAGTTTATAGAAACGCCATTCACTGGAAAAGAAAACTAAAAATGTTGTTAAAATTTGAGATCATTTAAACGAGAATTAGTTGGGTTATCAGATTAGGAAATTATATCAATTTTTCTGAACCTCCATTTTCATCTGAAATGATCAATTTTTTTAAACACTGTATATATAATATTTTCTATAACGATATCATTCTTTTCAAAATTCTTTTGAAGTCACAACACATGTCTTCTATTTTGAATCCATTCATACAAAGTGTTTTCACTCAGTTGCACTCAAGCCCTTTCTAAACAAAATTGTTTTCTTATCCAAAATACAAATCGAAATTTCAAATGAGAAGAGAGAGATAAATATATTTTATAAATATCAATAGAAATCTTTCGTTCATATACGAAGGTGGACTGAAAAGTTCATCTGATGACGTCATATCTACTGTAGTGACTATTTTACAAATGGGATCTAACCACCGCAACACCAATGGAAGAAGTATATGAATTGCATGGGGAACTAAGTTGAAAAATCAACCTCATTCGGTCAAATTTCATGAGAGTATCTTGATCAGTCTATGAACTTTTCAGCTGACCCTCGCACTGCTCGGTGAGAATCGAACTCATTAGCATAAGCTTGCAAGTTTAACCTGTTAAGCATTATTCTAAAACAGTAAATTGTGTGTTTAACAGCCTTGTAACAAAGCCAGATTCCCAAAGGTCATTGCGAGATTCGAAATTTCGATACATGTCTCGTTAGACTAGCATACCTGCTATCATCTCTTGACAGTTGAAGTTAAAGACTTTCATTATGTTTTTCTACATTTTTTTGTTTTTTGATTCTTTTTTTTGCAGGCTGATTTGTCGCTTTGATTGATAGCGTCAAAGTTTGGAACGATGTTGGGGATATTCGTTCGCTGCAAATTGTAGAAACTGTCACCAGCGATTGGTGGGTGTGAGCTCTCCGCTACGGCTCGTTGGTAAAATATAAAATGAAGAAAGATGCGCGTGGATTTTAAATTACCATTTGAAGTGTTTATATAATGTGTTATCTTTTCCTGTTTATTCTGCGAAAGGAGCAGAATGAGATGGGGCAGGGAGAGGGTGTCTTATGGGTGCCGTAAAAAAGAAAGTAAAGATCTAAGGAGTCAGGAAATAAGAACCATCGACAGTCAAAATTAGGGATCTGAAGAAGCGTGTGTTTATTTGTGATCACTGGTTATTAAATTTGAACACCTCATAAGAACACACACACACACACACACACACACACACACACACACACACACACATATATATATATATAAATAGGTACACCCACATACATGCACACTCACCGAAATACACACACATGTACCTACACTTCCAAATACATAAACATATACAGACATATTGAAACGTATCTACATCCACGGACACATCTACATACATACATACATACATACATACGAGGTGCATACGATAAGTTTCCAGACTTTTTCCGTATGGGCACTTTTATTGATAGTACACACATGAAACTCTAGTCCCCTTTCAAGTAATCTCCTCCAGTTGCCATGCACTTGTTGTACCGTTTCAACAACTTCTGGAAGGCCCCATGGATGTCCTCTTGTGTGAGCATATCAATGACCTTCGTCACAGCCTCTTTCATCTCCTCAATTCTCTCATAACGACAGCCTCTGAGCTTAGGGAATAACCAAAAGTCACAGGGAGCAAGGTCTAGACTATAGGGAGGCTGAGTCTTGATGCCCACCTAGTCAAATAGTCTGTGACAAGGATGGAGTTGTGGACTGGTGCATTGTCCTAGTGGAAATGCTACTGACCCGATTTGAAGAGTGCTGGCCTCTTCCGACGGAATCTCTTGCTGAACTCCCTTAAAACATAGTAACCCTAACCCTTTGGCCAATCAACTCTAGTGTATTGACTTCCTTACTCCTCCCACGCCTCTCATCATCCCTCACAGACTTTCTGCCTTCCTTGAATCTCTAATGCCACTCAAAAACTGATGCTCGATTCATGTAAGATGGTCGCAAAGCAGTCTGAAGAATTCCATACGTTTCTGTGGCATTTTTTCCAAATTTAAAACAGAATTTTATTGCATATCGTTCTTCTAAAGTGTCAGATTGAATTTTTGAAATTCATCAGCTGTGACAATCAGTCTTTAGTAGGGTGTATTCCAATTCCTGCTGTAGCTATTCATTTGAATGAGAAATCATAAAAATTGGTCAGTCATCTCATAAGATGTATAGCAATAACATACTGATTCAAGAGTCTACGACAGTTCTAAATGTCCATACGAAAAAAGTCTGGAAACTTATCGTATGCACCTCATACTTATCATATCCTCATTGATATCAACCTCCACACATATACACGTAGACACATACATACATGAACTTATACATACATATGTATGCACGTTTATAGGCATCACGCACGTACATATATACAAATACAGATACTGCCACACATATAGATATATACAGAAATATTCAAACATATACACATAGATAAAAAATAAAATCTTTTAGCGGAATTATATATAACGTTTGTCTCGAGTGCTTTTGGGCAGTAACGCATAAATGAAAGAAAACGAATCGAAAAGATAACGGATATAGAAAGGATTTCAATACGAATGTTATACACGTGTAACCACCATTCTCGTGTAATTACGCAAAATCAAGAAACGGTTGCTATGACATCTAACGGCCGTAAGTAAACGCTTTTTTAAATCACAAACTGCACCAAAATGAAGATGAACGAACGTCTAATGTAATGTCCGCTTTTAGTTGATCTTGTGTATACATAGATATATATTCCTTTTAAATACCCTATCCGGTGGCAAAAGCTGCTCGGTAGCGCCAGGAGTAGCAGTACCGCCTTGAGCTACCGAAACTGTGTTATCACCCTGGATGGCGGCTGATGAGGTTAAGGTATCGCACGTGCTTCCACACGTTGTATGATGAAAATTTGAAAAAATTCAAACATATACACATAGATATATTTACATTCATGCCTCTATACATCAACACACATACAAATTCTTACATACACGCTCATCACATGTACATACAAAGAGAGATCAATACACATACACACACATACCCATACACTTATACATGCACATAAGCACATACACAATAGGCATACATATACATACATACACATATATACATACATGTACGCTTACATATGCATAGAGAGAGAAAGAGAGTTCCCGTGGCTAACGTACTGGAATACGATGACGAAGAAAGTGGATTCGAACTTCAGAAGGGCTATTACGTTTACTTTCAGACTAATACACTCGAAATAGGCATGAAACTTCTTATCCTTCATCTAGGGGTTAGATAGCATCACTACTGTACTTCAAGGACGGCTTTAGTTTATCAAACTTTAAGAGGTTCTCAGAGTTTGATATGCCATTAAACAGAGAAACTAAACATACATAGATACATCCAGGTACACAGACTTACACAACATTCTCTTTGTCAGTCATAAGTTGATAGAATAGTAAATCTACTTATGTGGTATTTGTTCGTGAAAAAGTGATGGACAGACGACAAGCGGGCATCTAGGACATTACTTTCGACAAAACTTTCACTTTATGTGCTCACTGCAACTCCTCAACCTGCTCAATCAATTACAGAAATCGATATCATACAAACAAAATTTATTCGCGCGCGCGAACACACACACACACACACACACACACACATATATATATATATATATATATATGAGTGTGTGTCTATTTGTAGATGTGTGTTTACATAAATCCAAAAATGATTTTAAGTAATCAAAATTTATAAATAAAAACAGTAGAACTAGTTTTACTAGTTCGAAGCTCATTCACATCTTCATACCGAGAAATTTATGTACCAAAAGTTTTGTTTTTTATGGGGGAATCCCCGAGGCAAAATAGCTAACGTGCTGGGCTACGACATCATTTTAAGTGAGTTCGAAATCCAGTCTCGCTAAAACGTTCCATTTCGGATTTTGAGATCACTGGGGAAATTATTAAACCCTTTATCCTCCCTCGCCACAGTTATGGGTTAAATAGTACCTCTATTCTCCTTCACCAGCGATAGTACTGGCATTGAATAACCCACGAAGGTTGACATGCCATTAAATAAAGAAACTGAAACCGAAACAGTTTTTTTTAATTTAGTTAACCGTCATTGTTCCCATCTTAAAATTGGCTGAATTACAATATCACACACACACACACACACACACACTCGTATGCCCTCACGAATACGCACGTACACGTACACGGACGTGTGCACACACACATGCATACGCTATTACACACACGCATGTACACACACACACACACACACACACACACACACACACACACACATAAATCAAAATTTAAAAATAGAAAGACACTCATTTTCGAATCTTTAAAGACAGTAAATATTCTTTGAACGGCATCAACAAAAGACATTTTTCTCTCTTTAACAGAAAGGAAAACTTCGAGAACTTCTTACAGAAGTATCGAACCTGAAGATTATTGTGGATGCGTTGACCTCGGACTTAATTCAAACTCCGGAGATATAACGAAATAACAGTCTCCAACTATGGGTTAAATAGCTGGATAGACAGTGAATTGATAAAGCAACTAGTCTCGGAGAAGGTAAAACTCTCAATTCAAAGCACAAAGGATCTAGAGGAGTGATCCCTGAAAACAACTCCATGTTAATCTATCAATCCATCTATCATTTTATTCTATTATACCAAACTATGAGTAACTGTAACTTTGAAGCTATATGTCAGCAGAACGACAATATGGCAAAAGAGTATTGTGGTCTCGCGGAGAAACATGTTAATGTCAGTGGAAGAGCATAAGCTGCTCAAGTTAATTGAGTAACACGATGAGAAGAAAATCGCATTATGTCCTACTGAGTTTGAGATTACTGGTTATCTTGCCTCTTCTTGTCACTGGGCTATAATCACAATCACTCAGGGAGTGGTATTAGTGTTGTCCAAGCGTTTGCCACTTTTATCTTCTGATGTACTGATGTTTCTTTTTTCTCCTATATGTTAATCAAGAGACGGCAAGCATTAGTGAAGTTGGACCACACACACACACACACACATACAAAAACACTGATTAACTTTTTTTTAATCAAAAGTTAATTCAATAAAAGATGTTAATATGCCCTCAATTATGGGTAATACTTTCGGAGGATATTAATCGGTAAATTATAGAAATCATATCGAATTGTTTTCACTAAACGATGTAATTTGGTATAATAGAATAAAACGATAGATGGATTGATAGATTAACAGACTTGGATAGATAGATAGATAGATAGATAGGACCCGACTGAGATAGATAGATAGATAGATAGATAGATCCCGAATTGAATAGTCCGGTAGCTGTGTGATTATATGACCGGGCTGAGATAGATACCGTGATACATAATCATAGAAAGTCTTGTGGGTTGGGGCAGGAGAATGCATCGGCGGAATCTCTGCAAAGGAGTAAGACTCCACCCTCAACAAGTGTCCTGGATATGACGCTAAACTATCTGATGGTAAGGCTCCAATCCTTGAGCTTTGGGGAATGTAGAGTACGCCTTCGTGGCTATTTCTCTCAGGTCTTCTCTCACCCAGAGTGGTAGCATCCGATGGGGTCCTATCTATGAATCAAATAGAACTGTTTGACATCTAGACTGAATTATGTTAAATTGAATTGTTAGAAATAGAACTGTTTACATTTAACTGTGTTTAAACAAACAACTGATATTTAATTGAATTATTAGTGATATATAGCAATACTTGGAACCATTTGACTGTGAAGGAATCATGTTGAATTAGTGTTAAATAATAATACTTTTAACCACTTCAATGGGTGCAAACAAATGATTAATATTGAATAGAATTAGTTTTAGATAGAAAGAATTGAAATCATTTAACTGTGCGGTAACAATAACAATAATATTGTACAGACAAATGAGTTCGAATTCATTTAAAAATGAAATTACCTACAAATCATTCACTTACAAATCATATGTATATCTATTTAAATGTGTTCAAATAAATGACTGATGTTAAATTGTTACTGTTACATAGCAATACTTGAAATCATTTAACTGTGTGCAAATAAATGAGTAATGTTAAATGGAATTATTTGTGTTAGATGGAAATACTTGAAACCATTTAATTGAATGCAAAAAGTGAGCACAGGTTTGTTAAAAAATATCATCAACAAAATGTGTTTACAAGTTATATATTTAATTTATATGTATGAAGAGGAATTGCTATTAAATTGACAAGAAGGGTTGATATGCCATAAAACCCTATCAGACCCAACCACACAAACGATAATCATAGTCTGAATTAATTTTGTGATTAGATACAAAATGAAATAAACAAGGAATTCTCTGTAGATGTGATCTACAAAGTCCACAAATAAGCAAGCAAACCCCTCCACCCAATCGAAAAAGTTTATTGGTGAAATTAATTTTGGATCCAAGTGCCAGAATTCATGTGTAAATTA
>OY757927.1:95163496-95215996 GCA_963585895.1 Sepioteuthis lessoniana
GATTTTTAGATGAAGCATTATAACATCACTTTCTAATATTAACCTGAAGAAGGCTTGATAAAAAAAGACTGAAGCATTGGCTCATTACCAGATAAAATAGCTAGTCGGCTGAGACTAGACAGAATACACCGACTGCATCCCCTCAGAGGGGAAAGACTCAACCACCAAGTGTCCTAGATGTGACATTAAACCGTCTGATGGTGAGGTGCTAGTCATGGAGCTTTGAGGTAGGAGTACTTTTTCATTGCTATTACTTCCAGACACCAACTGGTAGTACTTGTTAGGGTCAAACTGTTTAATTATTTCTATACTTGAAACCATTTAAGAATGAGAAAACTGTAGCTATACTGAAAGCATTTAACAAATGAGCTCGTGAGTTTTGGTTCATTTTAAAATGTTTGCTTCGAACTATTCACTAAAAAATCATGTATGACCAGGATTGGCATTAAATAACCTAAAAGGGTTGATATGCCATAAAACACTACCAACCACCGACTATATATAAATATATTCATCTTCTGAATATTTTTCATATATCCTTGTATTTACATATAGTTAGGATATGGATGTATAGTTAAGATAGAGAAACTGACTGTAACTGAGCACTGTTGACTCGCTATAGTAACTTAGATGTATATGCTTTATCCTTAATATTGAGCACATTTTATTTATAGATATAGCAAACTATATAGTGGAAATATATATATATATATGTGTGTGTGTGTGTGTGTGTGTGTGTGTGTGTGTGTGTGTGTGTGTCCGCAAACTATTATAATTCACGTATATACTTTGGTACGTATACACTTAACAAATCGACTGCCACCACGTAACATTTATGGACGATTTAATTACCGGACAAATTGCCTAAATAGTGACTATAAATTTTTCCTATTTAAAATAAGCAGACATTCTTCTTCTTCTTCTTCTTCTTCTTCTTCTTCTTCTTCTTCTTCTTCTTCTTCTTCTTCTTATTATTATTATTATTATTATTATTATATGAGAAATGACAAATCTTAAATAAGTACCCTAAGGGCACAATTTTTCCGTCAGGCTTCAATGAAAAACGGAACCACTAGGAGGTGAATTTCTTAGCGGAAGTAGCAGCAGTACGTAATTCCATTTTCCCAAGCCATACCCACCACCAACCCACCACCACCACCACCACCACCATTATTGCCGCCGCCGCCACAGTGGAGCTTCAAGAACCTATTCGTCCGTTTTTCGTTTCGCACTAACGATGTTGATTCTTCTTATAAATAACACGAAATTTGATACTAAGGAAACTCTTCGAAATTTGACTGGAATGGTTTTTACCAATGCCAATTACGATGCCAACGGAAGATGTAATAATAATGTCTGGCCTCAAAGAGGAAAGGACTCAGCGGTTAGTTTCGGGTAGGGTATCTTACACGCCAGTAGAATAAATAAAATAAATCAATCTAAAAAGACTGTGAAATATGGTTTGAAAGTTTTGAATGTTAATACGAAGTTAGAACGAAGTAAAAATCAAACGAAAACGTGTGCATAGCTGAGTAACTTATATAATAAAGGGATGATGTCTAGATGTCTAGATATATGCACAGCTAAACAACTTATATAATAAAGGGATGATGTCTAGAGGTTTAGACAGCAGTAGAGATTAGTCAGCACAAACTTGAAAAACATGATGAACTCAGTTTCGATATTTTTTTAATGAAATTTTTTGGGTGAAACACAGGGTTGTGCAAGTGCATCAGCCTCCATATCTATCACTTTCCCAAGATTATTTTCTTGTTTCTTATACGGAAAATTCATCTCATTTGAGGACATAGATGAAGACATTAAAAGAAATACACCTTCACACCATATCAGAGGTATTTCGACTAATGAAAAACTTGCTGGAATAAATGTCAAGTGTTTTGAAGAAAATTAGCGTTTCGTTCATTTTTCATTTCTGTCTTGGTAAATGCAATTTCAGTCTTGATACTTTTAAACAAACCTCATATTTTATTCAAGCATAAACATTTTTCTAGAAACGTATTGATGTATTTTTAACCATTTAGTCCTTTGAAAGTTATTCACAGTCAGTTTATTAGATGTCAAGTTCAAATTCTGAATTTTTTTCCTTGTCGATGTCTTTTTAGTCTAGTATAATTTTGTTTCTTGAGGATTTCCTTTTTCCTGAACTTTTAAAACCTTTGTCTCCATCTTTGTTGCTCTTAACGCAAGTTTTGACTGATAAATTAAAGGACCTTTTGAACATTTGTTGTGTCTCGAGGTGTCAGAATTTTATATACTTTTCATCTATATTCTCCATATTTGCAGTTTTCGTTGATATATTTTATGATTTTTTCAGGTGTGTGTTGGCTCCGACTGGAATCCTTTGTGGTGGTCGAGTTGAAAAGATAAAAAAAAGAAGAAATTAAAGGAAAGTCAGAAAAATATCAGAAAAAGTATATGCTTTGAAGGAATCTGGGAAGATACCAAGAAATATTTGGAACAATCTCAAAATATAAAAAGTATAGAGAATAATTTTCAAATGTAAAAAAAAAGAAAATTGAAAAATTTCTCGTGTCTAGAGAGTCATCGGAAATGGTCTCAGAGTTTACAGGTCATCTTAAAAACTCCGGAAAAAAATCTGAAGAAATATGGAAACATGTAAAGGTATAAAAAGAGCTGAGCAAGTAAAGTTTTGATTTTGAATAATTGTCTCAAGGTATCAGGTAATTATATGAGGGCAGAAGAGGCTTTAAGGGTAGTGAAAGAATCTGAAAGGTTTTGAGGCTTTAGAAAAGATCAGTAAAGATGTTAGAAATATAGACAAGGCCCAGTAAGATTTTAGTGTAAATAAAAAATCTCGGAGTAAAGAAGGAAAAAATCTAAAGGTTTTAAAAGATCGTAAAAATTGTTAAAATTTAAAAAGGCTCAGAAATGTCTCGATACATGGAAAGGATTTCGAAACATTTCAATGCACAAAGATCAAAAAATGTTTCAAGCTGTAGAGACTATTTGGCAAAGCAATATTTATATTACTATGGCGGCCAGTACATTCGTGTTCTTGTAAAATAATTCGCTAGTGCATGTATGCATACCAATCATATCTCATTTCTATATTGATTCTTTCTATGGAATACTTGAGGAGTCAAGAATTCAAATAAGCACGCAAACTGGACGTAGTTGCAAATTGCGCTGCCGGATGTCACGTGATAACATTATTCTGAAAACGTTTGCCCTGTAGCATAGTTATTTCAGGATTGGCTGATTTGTTTTCCATGACTTTTCTTTTTAGCATTTTGTGATTTTCGTGAAACGTGATAAAAAAAGAACAGCAATCGTGCATGAAGTTTTTGAGAAAGACACCTGCTGAAATTGCTCCAATGTTCTGAGACGCTTTTTCAAATGAAGCCTTTAGTAAAGCAAATGTGTGTGAGTGATATTTAAATTTTAAACGGAGAGAAATATCACTTGAAGACCAACCACGATCTGGCTGATATTCAATGAAGATCATTGCCGAACAATTGATAAGATATTTGAAATGATTGGTTTCTGTTGAAGTTCATGTCAGATGATCGTTTACGCAAAGAGGATATAATTATCATTCGAATGTAAACGATGATTTTAGAGGGGTAAGGTCAAAATGATCCACTATTTCTTTCCAGAGTTATGAGCCGAGATGAATAAATAATTCTTTTTAGTTTTCTGCTTGCAAATGTAATAAAGCGAGAGAAAATTGTTGTGTGATTCAAATAAGTGTCGGTTTTTGAATGTTGAATTTAATGACAAGTATATTTTGTTAAATCTGAATATTTTCGAAATACATGACCTTATGTCAAACATTCTTCAGCAAAGTAAATACGAAATTGTTGTTCATTGGTTTTCACCGTAAATTACGGCGTATAACTCGACTTTATAAGCCTGAAAAATCTCTAAAAAAATTAAGGGTCGACTTATATAGTTGGAATATAATCCAAACCTTTACCACTGGTTGATCACTCAGTGGTAAAAAACTTGGATTTTAGCCCTGCCGATACCTACTTTTGTAAAGTGTTTATCATGCTTAAAATGTCAACTTATTGGCCGCAATTTTAGGTTGAGATATCTTTGATACAAGCCGGGACTGCATAAATATGGCCTTTATCATAGTAAACTTTGCGTACCGAATATTCATTCTTATGTCTGAGAGAAAAAAGTTATTGTCTCGGTTGAAAAATAAATTCCAGGGAAATTAGTTTCTCTGTTTAAAAAAGATTTCCCGCTCATTAGAGATAGATAAGTTGTTTCAACGTCCTATTGTTTTGTTTATCGTTTGGTTTCTAATGATAAACCTGCTAATCATTGATAATTAAATTAAAGTGACTGATTTTATTCAACGTTAAGAAAAAAAGGTTTTTCTTTCTTTCAGATCAGTTTATGATCACGTACCGAATAAAATAGAAATTTAAGATAGAATGTTAAATCTCCCAGCCAACCTTGCACCCTCTCTTCTACCACTTGAGATTGTTCAGATCCCGCCCCATTGAACGATGAAAGAAACAATAGCCAGTGGCAGTGGAGACAGGTCAACTTGTGATGTAAGACGCCCGTAAATACAGCGCTTTACTAAAAGGCTGATAAATCACGCATTCCAATTAAGTTAAACGTTATGATTTTGCTTATCGTTTTCTCAAGATTTCAAAAGAACAAAACGCCGATACGAAATTTCAGACAAATTAAAAGAAAATAAAAACCAAAAATGGCGCTCGATGACAGCACTTCTTTCTCGTCCCTATTCTGACTTTCCCCCACATTTTTTGCGTCCATATTAAACGTAATTAAGTGGAAATTGACGTGTAAAAGAACTGCATTCCACAACGCAGGACATCCATCAAATTGGCACAACTGGAGAAATAATAATAATAATAATAATGATAATATCAACTGATATAACTTAAGAACAAAGAGAAAACCAACAATAAAAAAACTAGAAAACAAAAATGGAAAGAAAATCTGTACAGATACTTTAAATAACAAACAAAGTAAGAGAGAAACTGAATCTCTTTAAATCATCATCATCATCATCATCATGTCACGCTATCAGCACGGATCTCCCTGACCTTCCCTCGCCACCCCTCTCTATCGTCTATTGCTTCCGGCAGGTCTTCAGGGCTACATTCCGTATCGGCACAGAGCTGCTGTATGTAGGTTCGAGCTGGTCGTCCTGCTTTTGCTCGTCCATGTAAAGGGGTCCACAGGAGTAAATCTCTAATAGTGTCCCGCACGTAGGGTTCGTCTAATTTTGATAGTTTTCGAGATGGGTGGTAGGTGGCCGTCCAGCTGCTGCTTTGTAGGGTGCTGCCTCCATAACTTGTTCAATGTCAAAGTAAAAAATGATAACACATTGATGAGCAAGTGTAACTTATGTGGTGATAGAGATGAAATGGTTAATCGCATAATAACCGAATGCAGCAAATTGACGTGAAAGGAATACAAGAACAGACTTGACAATATAGAAAAGAAAGTCCATCTGCTTATTGACGTAATTGTGGACTTTAAGGTAAAGATAATTTATGACAAAAAAGTGGAAGAACTGAAGAGACAATCGAAGGTTAATACAGTGGAAACTGTTCCAAAGTCTGTAGGAACTGATTTGGAGGAATTGGTCAACTTAAAGTAATCCGGCTCCAGTGGTGTTGAAATTGACGAAAGTTCTAGAGATTTGTTGTTACTTGATTCTCAGTAACAACCACTACATAGGAATAAAAAATAGTCGAATATAAATAAAAAAAAAACAAAAAACGAAGGAAACTGAGGAAGATGAAGATAAGGGTCGAACCTTTGAATTTGGAGTTTTTGGAACTATTTCTAAGGAGATTAGGACTAGAATAGAGAAACTGTAGATTTAAGGAAAGTTCGAAACCATCTGGACTACAGATCACAAATATCTATTGAAATAATGAAGAACGGGCTGAATTTTTATGGAGTCTTGCTGTCACTCGATCTTTAATAATGACATCCTGATATTTCTGGGATTGCAGATGAATCGAGATGGATTGGGCCACGTAGAGAACACCGAAAGCGAGAAGGTAAGTCTTTTTAAAAATAGAAACCCAAAATGAAATAAGAACAACAGAAGAAACAGTTACATAGTGAACGAATACAGCAAACTTGCATAGAAGGAGTACATGATTACGTGTACAAGCAACATTATTTTGATGTAGACCAATGGTTCATGCTTTGATCAAATTCTAACCGGGAGAAGGAAACAAATCTTTTGAGATGTTGAGATTAAAGCGGATTAAGCAAGCTAGGCCTGGAGATTAGATCTGATTGTTGTAAAGAAGAAGAAAGAATTTGTCAGATAATGGATTTGTTATTTCGGCGTAGTAGAGATTTAGAAAGAGTACCCTTACTCCCAGGTTCACTCTGACCAAGAGTGGTGGTACCTCTAAGCGTTCCATCTATGGGTCAAAGAGAACTGTTTAAAAAAGTATTCCTTTCCGATAAAACCGTGGGCACCCCCCCCAAAAAAAAAGATCAAACAAAAAAACCAAACAAAAACAAAACAAAAAATAAACAAACGAAAAACAAAATAACCCAACAAAAAAACCCAAATCAAACTCTCAAGAAACAAGAACACAAAAAAAGTAAATATAAAAGAACAATCAACGTGATTCCCTAACCCAAAGGTATAAAATAATTCAAGTCGGGTTGACATGCCGTTACAATCTTATTTATCAAACAAACCTCTTATTTCAGTGAAGCTCTTTGTTTTCAATTTTACTATGAAAAAAGAAAAATGAAATGCTACAATAATATCTTCAGCTTTCCGGAGAACAAAATTAATCATAGAATACGAAGGTGACAGTGATCAGAGCTCTGTGAACAGTTCCAAAGATCCTTACAAAATTGGCGGAAAACTAGACGCCGGTGAAGGATCAAAACAATTTAGATGACAGCACTCTTTAAATTGATTAGAATTCTGAGAGTCATGGAATATTAAAGAGGTTCGCTGTCACTTGATCTCCAATTTAAGGCCAATATTCGCTGTTGGAGGGAAAATTTAGCTAGTGTAAAAAAATATAATGATAATAATAATAATACCCTTGGAACAATCCCAAAGAATCCGGAAAAGAGATTAGGAGAGCAGGATATTCAAGGAATTTGAGATTAACATCATCCAGATGATAAGACTACTGAGGTGATTTATTGTAACGTGAACTCCTGTGAAGGCCACTGGTCAGTACTGGTGTGAGAACTCTCATAGCAAAGCAAAAACTGATAATACACAACATGATAGAAAGTGTAGAAGATGTGATGATAGAGATGAAACAGTCAATCACATAATAAGCGAATACAACAAACTGGCACAAAAGAAATACAAGAGTAGACACGACTGGATAGGGAAGGTGATTCACTGGAAATTTTGTAAGAGATTAAAATTTAACAATAAAGAAAAATGGTATATGTACAAACCAGAAACTGAGACATATAAATTCTCTTGGATTTTGAGATACAAACAGATTACTCAATTCCGGCCAGAAGAATGGACCTATTAATTAAGAATAAAAAGTAGAACTACAGGATCTTACTGTTCTAGAAGACCACAGATTGAAAATAAAAGAAAACGAATGGACAAATATTTAGATATTGACAGAGAGTTAAAATGGCTTTGAAACTTGTTTGTGACGGTGATGCCAATTGGAGTTGGTGCATTTGGAACGGTCCTCAATCGCCCAGAAAAGAGGTTATGGGAACTGGAGATCAGAGGAATAATTGAGACCATCTAGACTACTGCACTGTTAAACGCAGCTTAGCAGAGTCCTGGAGACATGATCTAGGTTCGCTATGAGTTCCAAAACCAACGTAATAAGCACGGTTGAAGTTTGAACTCTCATACTTCGATGTAGCAGTCCAGCTCGTTATTCACTACGACCCAGAGATTTCCCTTGGGGACCTGAGGAGACTTGCGGTCACTCAGACTTCAGTAAAAAGCAACCAGTTAAAAATGGTGTGAAAAAACATGAATGTAGAAAAAAATGAAATAATTTCAAGTCTAAACTTACGTAAACAAAACGCTCATGTAAAATTGTTTGTCGGATATGAAAACAGACGATAACGTGGCCTGAAGAAGAAGGGGCTGTTAATCACGATAAGGAACTGACATCTTGGGAGGCAAAAGATGTTTTTTAATTTAGTCGACGCTAAATGATGCCGAGCGGCAAGATTTTGGTTCACCGAGAATTTGGTAATGGGAATATGTATCAGTTATTATCACTAAGTAACAAATGTAACTATGTAGTTGTGTAAAGAATACAAAAATAATTTCTTTTTTCTTCCATTTCTCTTTCTTTCTTGCTCACTTTCTCTCTCTTTCACTGACA
Source organism: Sepioteuthis lessoniana (assembly GCA_963585895.1). Classification (NCBI taxonomy): domain Eukaryota; kingdom Metazoa; phylum Mollusca; class Cephalopoda; order Myopsida; family Loliginidae; genus Sepioteuthis; species Sepioteuthis lessoniana. The sequence continues at coordinate 95,171,836 of OY757927.1, forward strand.
TATAAAGTTCAAAAATATTTTTGTTGAATGCGATCTATTACTTATAAAAATGATCTTATCATAATCTTGGCCAGTCCTCATAAACGTCCAGCGCGCACCGTACTTAATTCACATGAAAATATTCTCTTACCAAAATGTCTCGTCAGTAGCTCATTGTGAAAAGTTTGATTTTTAAAACTGTTGAATCGTTTCAATCAAACATTTAGAGAACTGTACAAAAGTATGAAAAAAAATCATTATAAAAAAAAGATGAAATGAATTCTGTGATATTCAAGAAAATATTCCTGCATATACACTCTCTATATAAGACGGTCAAGCACACACACACACACACACACACAATATATGTACTTGGATGGAAAAATAGTTTTCTTAAATGTCAACCATAAAGAGTAGTTTGGGTTTTTTACTTTTCTATTTTTATACAAGTAAACGTAGATTTGTGATTAGTGCAAGCAAGAACTGCCAAAAAGTTCTTGATTAAATGTTTTCAATATTTCTTAACTAATATCAAGATCGAAGAGTTCAATTGTTGTGAATAAACACTATAATTACGAATGTTAATTCTTTTCTAAAAACTCAATATTTAGAAGATTACTTGTAGAAGGTTTTGGAGACCCGGGGAAAATTCACATCAAAATTCAATTTATGACTGTTTTAGGTTTAGGAATAATTGATATTATATATATATATATATATATATATATATATATATATATATGTGTGTGTGTGTGTGTGTGTGTTTGAGTGTGAGTGTATCTATGAGCGATGTCAACATGCGTATAGAGAAAGGTGTGGACTGCTATCGACAAGTTTTCGTTCATATGGAAATCCAATCTTTTTGATAAAATAAAACGGGAATTCTTCTATTCTGTAACCGTGTCAGTACGTCTAAATGGTTGCACCACTAGGACTTTAAGGAAGTGCTCGGAAAAAAACATAGAAGCGAACTACACAAGGATGCTGTGGGCTGTTTTGGACAAATCCTGGATGCAAGCATCCCACAAAACAGTAGCTGTATGGCTACTTGCCTCTCATCTCACAAACCACCCTAATAAGACGAGTAAGATATGCTTGGTACTGCTGAAGAAACAGGGATAAACACATGGGAAAAATTATTCTGTGGGCTCCCACATATGGATACATCAATATTGCCTGACCAGCAAAGTCAAAGTCATCAGCTCTGAGCAGACACTGGATGTCGTCTAGAAGACCTGTCAAGATAGATGGACAATAGAGACGGGAGTAAAGGAAATCTTTGCTCTTGGCATGACTTGATTATACTATAAGGGTTACCCGGCGTTGCCTGTATGGAGGGAATGTTATATTTTGAATGCATTTTTCGTTTTGCAACTTAAAGCATATTTTCTGCAATTTGAATTCACTGATGACATTTTTTTTGTGCAGAAATGTTTTTAATTAGATAATTAAAAAATTAAATCAAACAACATAAATATTTCTTAAAAATTGTTTTTATTAATCATCATCATGTCGTGCCGCCAGCACGGATATCCCTGACCATCTCTCGCCACTTCTCCCTATCATTCATAGCCTCCGGCACGTCTTCTGGGTTACATCCTGTGTCCTCACATAGCTGCTGTATGTAAATTCGGGCTGGTCGTCCTGCTTTTGCTTGGCCATGTTTTCGCCAATATGAAAATCTAAAAAGTAATTTTAAGTATTTATAAAGTAAAAACGTTTAAAAATAATTACATTAATTTCTGAATAAATTCAGAAAACGAAATTAATATAGAATTGATACAATTTTTAATAGAATATGAATTATTATTATTATTATTAAGAAATAATTATTCCACCTTTAAGAAAACAAAATACAAACAGGTTTTTAGATTATTGGTAGTTTTAAAGACAAAAAAACAATATAATCAAAAATTGTCGAAATTCTTATAATTTTTTTGTGCATAGAAGATAAAATATGAAAAAAAAATTATTATCATTATTTTATAGTCATTTCTATTTTTGAAAATTTATATTTGTTTATATGAAAATGTTATTTAACTCTCTCTGTTCTTTTTCCTCGGATTTGTCATCTTTTTAGCAATGCAATATTAATGTACTACTTACTTGTTTCAAACGTGATTCGATTTTGAAAGAACGAAAATCAAGGGAGATAACTGTAGTAGTAGATTTAAGATCTGATTATTTTCCAAGTTGGGTAACCAGAACTCAGCTATCAGTGAATGAATCAACTTGAAACCTGTTATACTTTTAACATTGGGTAAATCTCGAGGTACATCATCATAGGAAAGCTTAAGCTAAAATTTTCCCTTTTTCCAATCATTCAGTCACAAACAAACAGACTTATATATATATATATATATATGCGTATGTTTGTTTGGGTTTTATGGCATATCAACACTTGTAGGTTATTTAATTCCAAATTGCATTGTTATGCAAACAGTTCTATTTTAAACAATTCAGTTTAGCATGAGTACACAGTTTCATTGTCAAAAACATTTCCATTTCAAGCTATTCAATTTAATCAAACAGTTCTAATTCAAACAATTTAGTTTAGTATTGGTATAGGTTTTGTTTACACTCACTTAAATGTTAAAACAGTTCTCTGTCGAATAATTCAATTTAGCGTGGTACAGTTTCAATGTCAAAAACACTTCTATTTCCAAAAATCCAGTTTAGCATAAGTACGCAGTTTAAATATCAAAACAGTTCTATTTCAAGTAATTTAGTTTTGCATAAGTACGCAGATTAGTTCTATTTAACCTATATAAAGGGCCTTATCAGGTGCAACCATTCCGGACCAGAGTGGACCTGGGAGCTATGGCAATAAAGAGGTGCTCCGCATTCCCCAAAGCTCCAGTATTACTGGAACCTCGCCATCAGATTGTTTGGTGTCATATCAAGGATACTCGTTGAAGGGGTCGGTGTATTCTTCAGCCCCTGCCGACTGGGCAATATACAGAATTAAATGTAAAAACAGTTCTATTTCAGATAATTCAGTTTAGCATAAGCACACAGTTTAAATGTCGAAACAGTTCTATTTTAAACAATTCAGTTTAGCAGAAATACGCAGTTTGAATGCAAAAACAGTAAACTCTCAAAACCGCAGTTAAGTTCTATTTGACCCCCCCCTTGATAGGACCCTTAACCCTACAACCCCAGCCGACTGGGCAAATATGTATAAGTATGTGGCTAGTACACTCATATATGACTATATGAATGAATATGTAGAACAATATTATTATGCATTTAGATGTGAGTGAGGCATATGTCTTCTTGTTGTGTGTGTTTATTTTCAATTTCTGTATTGAAATGATAACAGTAGTCAATGAGAAATATCAAAAAACTGTCTGTTATACTAGAAAAAAAAAACATCAAAAACCCAAAAGGGAGAAAACATTCAATAAAAAAAAAAGAAGAAAAAAATGTGATTCTTTCTAATGAGGTGCCAGAAAACAAATAATAATTAAAACTTCTAAAATCCTTTTCTGTATGTTTGATAATCCATTTATGTCCGATATGAAAGACTCAAGAAGAAATATCACATGATTAAGTTTACACCTAATAATTCAACCTATTATAATATTACCAAATAAGTTATACTGTTTCGAGTCTCTAGTTCACTGTCCCCTTTTTATCTCTACTTTTTCTCCTATTTCCGGTGCTCGTAGCGTAATGTTTATCGTGGTCGGAAGTGGACTAGGCCATTCGTGTTCAAATCTTGAATAAGGCTGTTTGCATTTCGCATAGCGCTGATATATCCTTGAGAAAAGTATGAACCCAATTATTCTCCATCCGTCATGGGTAAATAGTAGGGCAGACTTGGCTCTTTAACCTTGATGTAGAAACCAGTCTAGGCGAAAGAAAACTCTTAATTCACACCAATTGTTGACCTGGAAAGGGATGGGCTCCGAAAGTCTATACATTCATGAGTAGCGCCACATTAACCGAACTAGGCTACTAGGTACGTTTTCTTTATTTTTTCTTGAAGCATTGATAAATACGAGGGTCGGTTGAAAGGTTTATGGACTGACAAAGATTCTCTCATGGAAAGTGACACAGTTTCCCTGGTGGTCTGCATACTTTTTCCATCGGTGTTGCAATGTTTGGATCCTATTGTTAAAAAAGATCAACAGTACATATGACGTCATCATATAAAGTTTTCAACCAATGAACTCTTCGTATATAGACTGATTCATTCATATGCAAATAACATAACTACTGTTCAATATACAATTCTTTCCTCCTTTAAAATTTCCCTCTATTTATCAAATTATTTTAATTTCAAATCAATTTATGTTTTATTTTACAAAAATTGATTTCTGAATGTCCCATAATCAAACAAGTTTCATAAATAAATAGACTGTACTATTTTAGGTAAAAACTTAATAGATAAAATTTATGTTTTTTAGATTTTATTGACTGGAGAGTTCACCTTCCGTTCGAGTGGCAGCTTTTGGTGTGTTGTGTTAATTTTAGTTTCCGGAAATTCGAGAAATTTCCAAACGCTAATTTCAAAGAATTCTGCTACTCGAAGAAGAATGTGAGAAACAATGAACCGGAAATGTCTTGTTCTAGGAATTAGGCAAGCTATTTTCAAAAACGGAACTGTCGAAATGGTAAGATCAGCTGAAAAGGGGCCGTAACAAATGTCACGAAGAAGGAGTGCCAACAATTTAAGAAAAAGATGTGGGTCTTTTCACACAACCAGAACTAACAATTTCCTTCATGTTTCTCTCGATGTCTGTATGAATATTTCTAAAGGTTTTACCAGCTGCTTAATATGCAATGAACTAGAAGAAGAAAATAGAAAGCTTTTCTAAATTTCCGCTTTCACGTTTGAACACGTCATCATCGTTCGGACGCACGCATAAATCCTATAAGCAACTTAAGAAAGAAAACACAAAATCTTATGTGATTTGGTTTATTTGTTTACTGGTGTATCAACCTTCATGGGTTATTTAATGGCAAAAGCATCAATTGAGAAAAACAGTAGTGTTACTACTTAATCCATAAATGGAAAAGAAAAGGGGGTTCATGCCTCTTACAAGAGTATTACTCCAATAGTGAACATAATAACGCGTCTGGAATTCGAACTCAATGTTACACTCCAAGATTTTAGCCACCACGCTATGAGGGCTACGTCCCCAAACAACTTTGAGAAAAATGGCTTTGTTTTAACTCTTTACAGTTTATTTGGCATTACTTTTGCCCTGTGTGAGTTTTTAAAAAGGTAAAAAATGTGCTCTTTATAAATTTAATTTTGGTTCCAACATCGATCTACGATGATGTTGATATTTCAGTCTTGGAAGGAGCGAAGCATTCTAATAAGCATTTCATGTTCATATCAAATTATATTAACCGGGCCATTGGCCTAATGAGTTGAGTGTTCGCCAATGGAGTAGCGCCCTCCCCAACACCTCGATAGCTATTGATAAGGGAACCTTCGGGTCACCCTCGACTAAGGTCGCCAACTTGACTTATTTTCATATTTATAGAGAATTTGGATGATTGAAAAGTGACGTACAATGGGGATGCAGATTTCATAAAACCACCCATTCTGTTGCAAACTGGACTGGAAATTGGTTTATTCTCTATGAGTGTATTGCGCTAATAAAATTCCTTACACACACACACACACATTATTATCATAGGAGCTGCTTCCATTCACAATTGATTAAGAAAATCTTATTTTGAAAAGAAGACAAATAGTGATTCATGCCGTTACAGCCAAGCGGGTTAAAAAAGTGTATATAACTAGAGCCCCACCCCACTCTACTGTAACTCATATTTTCATATTCATCCGAAGGGCAGATGTTTCAAGTAACCACGCCTAAGGTGTCTCTTTCTCACTCTCTCTCTCTATCTTTCTCTCTCTCTCTATATATATATATATTGAGAGAGAGAGAGAGAGAGAGAGAGAGAGAGAGAGAGAGAGAGAGAGAGAGAGAGGTCCGGCAAAATGATATGTCGGCTTTGAAACGTAAATAAAATAAGTAACATAGATCCTATTAAAAATCTTAATTTAAGGTAAAAAAAAAGCTACTTTATTCTGTCATTGTTATCATGTTGTTTTAAAGATTATATCGTCCAAATGTTTATCCTTGCCAGTTATACACTCCTGAAGTCCCACCCTGAAGCCCCACCCTGAAGTTTCACCTTGAAGTTATGCGGCCCTTTTCTTTGTCAGTGTCTCTGATATTGCTGCAATTTCAGTTCATCAATTGTTTGCAGCATATGTTTAGAGACTTGAGTCTGCTGGAAATAATCATAAAGGAAAAAACCTACGCCAAAATATTTACAAAATAACCGATGCGTTGCAATGATACAATCAGCTATTTTAAAAATAAGTTTCAATCACTTACACACGATCTTCACCATTTCACGCCATGATGGCAAATAAAATTTCATAGTTGTTGCCTATCAAGTAAATACATTCCACCTACTCACTGCTTCTAGCAAGTACATGACAGCAATCTTAAATACAGGTCATCATTCTGCTGCGTGCGCGCGCGCGCGCACACACACACACACACACATATATATATATATATATGCATGAGATGTCAAAAATAAGTAATAATGAAAATATTTACTAATCCCACAGTTCTATTATAATTCAAATAAAACATTTCTCGTTTGCCATTATTTTTTCAAAGTCACCATCAACATTAACAGAATTTTATTTTAGTTTTGTTTCTTTGTTCAATGGTTTATCAACCTTCGTGGGTTATTTGATTCCCAAACCATCCTTGTAAAAGAACAGTTGTAATACTATTTAATCCATAGATTAGATTGGGGGTTAAGGAGTCAATACATTTCCTAATGTTATTAATCCCGAAGTGAATATAATAGAACGACTGTTCTAGAGTTTGAACTCGCTTAATACGATATTGCAGTTCTGAACGTTAGCCACAATGTCACGGAGATTCCTCCTGAAATTCGAGGTATTGTGAAAGTTCAATTATTGACTCAGTATCAGGTTAAGGACTTATTGATCCTTTTCGTATATTTATACATATACATATGTGGTTTATGCGCTTGTCTGATCAGTGTGTGTTGGCACAAGTCCCTTATTCGAAAATCATGATGACAAGAGACTGGTGCCACCCATACACAGCTGCAACAACAGCAAAATTCATGTGGAATGGCTTTCTGGATAAATGTCCTTTGAGTGGCCCAAATAGATGATAATGTGCAGGTGTCAATTCAAGACTCTGCCGTGAATGCAGAAAACCACCCTAACCATATCATTGCTCTGGGATCTCACCCGATGACATTGTCCGATATTTCAACTTTTTGTAGACGATCACCGACAACCACCCTACAAAGTTTGCGTCGTCTATGATCTTAAATCAAAGTTTCAACGCACGTAATGTTGGCTTTCTTTTGTTGATGATTGTGAACGTCTTAAACGGGTTTTATCCTGCAGATCGATATCTGCTTTCTGCTTATTACATGTTTGCTATGCACAGCAACAAGTTCACGGTGAATTTGTCTTGGATGTTTACTGTATGTTGTGGCCTTACATGTACTCAATATTAATGCTGTTCTGGCTGTTACAAGAAGTATTACATGCATCCTGTTTTGAGTCCAGTTGAAGAAAAATATAGATATAACTATCTATATATTTGTAAACTCGATAACCAACTAAAAAAAAGGGTTGTGCTACCAATATATTTCCCACTGAAGTCAGATCCTGAGGTTTTGTTGCCAATTCGACCTTTCCATGACTGAATAAACTCGACAGAAAAAAAAAAAAAGAATATATAAAGAAATTCCAAACCAGGAAGAAGCTGTATATGTGTTATATATTGACCCTTGACCGAGCCGTAAATCAAGATATGCACCTGGGTAAATAAGCGGTAGAACAGTGGAAGCAGGTGGGCAGTAGAAAATGATATAACCAGGTGCCCGGGCGGTTCGAGTCAGTTGGAGACAATATGCCAAAGTGAGAACCAGCTGCAGATTGAAGGCTTTGGGCCCTTAGTGACCCCCAGTTGAGCAACCCAAGCCAAGATGCGAAAGAAGTGCAGCTATGGTCGAGAGAAGAACTTGGGTCAATATAGCAATCCGTCCTTGTCTCCACTCATTTCTCACACACAACAAACATCCCCTTTTCGAAAATAAAGTGGAGAGATTTATATTTTTATGAAGAAGAGTATTCGTTCGTTATTGAAGTCGCCATAATCAGTTGATTATGTTCCCGTGTATATTTGTATACGCGTAGTATACAATACAACATCTGCAGGGATATTGTATTCTGGTGGTATTGTGAAATATTGCTGGTGGTGTGCCCTGGCAGAGTAGTAAAGAATCGAAACCATGCCTGACCCCCGGTTCATCTGGTTGCTGTCTTTGCGGTAGCAGTAATATATATTTACGCAAAGTTACTGAAATGAAAACTAGTATTCCACAATTTGGCGCTGAACGTGGAACGCTGAACAAAATGAATTTAATATTGTCGATTTGACAAAGTAACGATTCTCCTAAAATCTCAGCTTCATTTTGAATGATTTTATTTCTTGGTGGGTCAGCAGTAGACACGGAGAAGTGATCTCCACTGGTTTCCTCACTTGAAGAGATGTGAGTAAGGTGAAGTTTGTTGGTTGCTTGGCGGGAAGTGAGAAGACGACGATCGTGCATACAATTCCAGAAGAATAAATCAGTACAGTAATAGTGACGTTTAGGTTACAATTTATGAGCAGTGTGCGTTCCTTGCCCATTCAGAGACGCGCTTGTTTGTTCTCCATTGGGCGCTGAGTGTGTGTGTGTGTGTGTGTGTGTGTGAGAGAGAGAGAGAGAGAGAGAGAGAGAGAGAGAGAGAGAGAGAGAGACGCAGCTTGTTGACTCGAATCATTGTCGCTTGAAATGCATTGCGGTGATTTAGATTTAAGCAAATGAGAAAGCCGTCTAATAACCCAAAATTATTCTCGATTGAATGAACCTATCTCTCCCCACCTCTCTCTCTCTCTCTCTCTCTCTCTTACTCTCTCTCTCTCTCTCTTGCTTCTACACACACTATATCAAGAAACAGGTTGCAGGTGCAATAGAATTTCTAATAGAAGTTCACTTTTCGAGAAGGGCATATCGCCGAATGAGTGAGACAAGAAAAACTTAAAGACTAAAATAAATGGCTGCTCAAAACGACAAAAGTACTGGAATTCTTCAAGGATTTGTTCTTTAAGTGTTCCATAATATTCACAGAAAAGACAGGAGATTCGAGGAAAAATTGAAACAATTAAGACAACAGCGTGAACACTGAAAAAAAGTTGAAAAGAGGAAAATTGAAAAGATTCGCTACGTTAGACGGTCAGATCATCATTAGATCGTAAATAAAGCTTGTCAGAGAGTAAAAAACACTTTTGTAGTAAAATTCTGGAATAAAATTAGGAATGAAAAATATTTTAAGCATATCCAAGGATAGAAAAAAAATGTGGACTATGAAGGTGGCAGCAACACTCCTTATTGCCGGCATACTTGCAACAACTCTAAAAAGTTTTGTGAAGGGGTTGGACGATTTGGAAATACAAGGAAAAACGAAAACCATTCAGAAAAAAAGAATACTAAGGAGAGTGCAGAAGTATTTAGGAGACTTGATGTCACTTGATTAGAATTGAAAGACACCATATAATATTAGAATAAAAACACAAGTACAAAATAAAATTATAATAATGAATGAATTATAAATTAATAAATAGGAAAAATGAATAGATAATGGATACAATGTTTCAAACGAAGCATATTAATGAAAAGAAGAATCGATAAGATGGCATCGTGGCAGGAGAAAGGGTTATTTCTTGTTACTGCAGCCATTTTTGGTATTTATCATCCATGAGAAACTTGTCAGTGAGCACGAGTTTCCACTTGGCTTTCTCTTTGTGCAGACTAACGAAACGAACAAACGACACTTGATTCCGGCTTTTGTATATGCTCATAGCCTTTGCAAAATGAAGAGGTTTCTACTCAATTTACACAACGAAGATAGAAGCATACAAAGTGCTTTTTTCAAACTTAGAGCTAAAGAGGTGTTCATATACATATGTATGTATGTATGTATGTATGTATGTATGTATGTATGTATGTATGTATGTAGTGCACTAAAAAACCTAAACTATTCTATAAAAAGGTTGGATAACATCTCCGTGAAAGCGGACAAATCTAGAAAATACTATTGAATAACAAAGAACATATTTAAACATTTAATATATGAGTCTGCTACTAAAAACTATGAAATGGTAGACGAAACTTAGGAGAAGAATGTCAGTTTAGAAATCGGCAACAGAGCAACTAAAGTAAATAAGGATATTTACATGAGCACGAAAAAAAAAAAAAAGAAAAAAAGAAAAAAATATTCCTGGGTATAATATTAAACTGTATCCGGTGGTGAGGCTCCAGTTCCAGGGGATGTAAAGTACTCGATTGCCATTACTCCCAGGTCCACTCTGACCTGAAGTAGTAGTACCAGTTAGGATCCCATCTATGGGTCAAATAGATCTGTTTGAAAATTATTTGTTTACTTGATATCATAAAATCGTGTGTAAATGAAAAAAAATCTACACAAAAAATGTAAATATGAATGTAGAATATTTGTAATTCCCTGATCTCTAGACATAAAATAACTCCAGACGGGTTGACATGCCGTTAAACTATATCAGTAAATCAAAAATAAAACAAAGAGAAAATAAAAGCCAAAAAAGGAGCAATAAAAACAGACACAAAAAACACCAACACAAAAACAAACAAAAAAGAAAAAAAAAAAAGAAAAGAAAAGAAATAAAAACAAAATCAAACGTTCGTAACAAGAGACCATAAAGTATATTTTAGGTACAAGTCACAATGTAAACTTTATCAAATCCCACAAAGAATCAAATTAGTCGTAAAGGCAAAACATCTAAGAAATAATTTGCCGCTAATTAATGCAAAGACTGGAAGTATTTTAATTTAAAAATACTCGGGCAGAAATTGACCAGCTCAGAAAAACCAGCAACAAAACTTTATTCTCTTAAATTTGATATAAAGGATTTTATTCCTCAGTTACTGAGAAACTCCTCGATAATGAGTTATATCTACCAAGATAATTCATCAATATTGAAGATGATGAAAAAAAAATCAAACATTGCCAAACGTGATTATCATACTATAACATATAACATATATAATATAACATACTATAACAGTGATATATGAAGAAAAACGCGTAGTAAATATGCTTGACATCACAATGAATAGCTTTTGGCTGGGTTAGTTTTCTTTATTTCTAATGCATATCAACCTTCGTTAGTTTTTCAATATCGAAGCCATCCTTACAGAAGGACAGTAGTGGGGAGGGGACAAGGGGGTTTCATACCTTTGCTAAGGGGAATTAGTCGGAAAATGAACATAATTGCACGAATGGAGTCCAAAATCACAACGATGTTGCAGTCCAGCACGTGTAGCAATTGTGTGTTTGAGGTTGTTAGCAAATGTTTTTGATAAAAGGTTTTCTGGTTTGTATTGTGATGACTTATTATTATTATTATTATTATCATCATCATCATTATTATTATTATTATTATTATTATTATTATTATTATTATTATTATTATTATTATTATTTACTCTTTAGAGTTTTTCACATCAGCGTTTGCTGATGGTCTTTCACTGGAGTTTGAGTGGCAGCAAGTCTCCTCAAGTCTCCAGGACTCTTTTCAGTATTCTGGCTGTTCTCAATAATGTCGTAGTTTGGATGGTCTCCACTCGTCCGCCAACTTCCAAGTCCTCCAGTCCCTTTAGTTACTGTTCCAAAAGCACCAATTACAATTGGTATAATTGTCACCTGCATGTTCCACAACTTTTTCAGTTCCCAAGCAAGGTCGAAGTACTTATCCTTCTTTTTACATTTTTTCAGTTTTATTCTGTGGTCAGCCTGGATAGCAAAATCGATAATTTTGCAAGTTCTCTTTTTTTTGTTGATTATTATTAGGTCTGGTCTTCTGGCCGAGATTTGGTGATCCGCGTGTATGTAAAAGTCCCATAGGAGTTTATGTGTGATATTTTCTAGGACAGGTGCTGGGTTGTGCATATACCATTTGTTGGTATGGTCAAATTTCAATTTCTTGCACATCTCCCTGTGGATCACCTTGCCGACCCATATCGAAAACTTGTAGCTACAGGTTGGTGGATTGTAACAGAAAAAATGTTGATAAAAATATTCAAAGAGGACGGTTTGAACTTAAAAATTGCGTGGATCAAAAAAAAAAAATTTTATCGACGAAACATTTGACGTAACAAAAGAAACAGAAACCAAAATGAAAGACAAATAATGTGACTTTATATAACAGCAGAATATTTACATATCAATCAAACATTATAAGCAAATTTAAAAATCGATTACAGATAGATTATCAAATAATTGTCTTGGCAAATAAGATCTAGAAAATTTTCTTGGACTTTGAAATATAAACAGATCACCTAATCTCTACTAGGAGTTTAGATATAAACGGATCACATAATCCTGGCTAGGAGTTTAGATATAAACGGATCACCTAATCCCTGCCAGGAGTTTAGATTACAAGAAAAGAAGTTGCCATCTAGAAGATTTTGCTGTTCCAGCCGACCACTGAGTGAAAATAAAAGAAAGCGAAAAGATTGACAAATACTTGGATCTTGCTAGAGAACTGAAAGAAAGTGGAGCATAAGAGTGACGGTGATACCAATTGTATTTGGTGTACTTGGAATGGTCCCCAAAAGCCCAGAAAAGAGACTGAGAGAACTGAAAAAGAGAGGAAGAATCAAGAATATCCAATCGAAAAACATTTTATGAGCCTGAAATATTTTATAAACTATTAAATAGAAATATTCTAAATGAGAGTTGAACGAACGAATAAGAATGGAATCATCAATAAAGACAATGCTAAAATTTTAAAGGAACAAAAAGACAGACATAAAATTGGATCAAACTAGAAACTCCAAAAGATCTCCTTTATCTGAAATATAATAGACATAGCAACAGTAGTTATAAAAAATAGATCAGCGGGGAAAAGAATTTTTTTCGGTCCTCTTAGATTCAATAAGAAAAAAGGAATTTTGTAACCATTGAAACAGCATCAAAGATAGAAAGTGCTGCAATAACACAATATTGGTTAGTCACGTGGGGATGATCGAAGATGATGCAAGTTGATCACCAATCGTTAAGTGTTAAATAAAAACAACAACGACAGCAACAAACGACCCTGTATGGATTTATATGATTTCTCACCAAGTTAGATTTGACATGAAAAAAGCATTTACATGTAAAGACGGTGCGACAAACAAACAAACAAACAAACAACATGCATGTTAGAATTGCAGAATGCTGATAAATTGTTAAAATAAATTTCAAAATCGTATAAAAATATCAAAACCTTAATAAGACCCTCTTATACCATTTTACCTCGGATTAATTTGTTTAACTGACAGCAAATTCCACAACCAAATTATAAAATTTAAAATGATAAGAAAAAAGTCGAAGAAAAAAAAAAAAGCAAAAGTGAAGAGGGGAAGTTGAAAGAGAAAATTTAAAAAAATCTCTTTACTGTCCCCCTCAAACAACCACTCCGGTAATTTTCCTTGAAAAATAAAAGATGAAAAAATTCTATAAAAATAAAATCTGACTTAGTATCATTCAAACGCGTGAAACTCAGAGTCATAGACAATGATTAATTCTGTTAAAAAGCATTTAAACTTTTAAACCAACTCTGCTTTAATAACATTAATATGCTTTAAATGTTCCACTGTTTGGAAAAATCTAAATGATTTAATCAAGTTTGTTTAAAGAAATATTTTATCAAGTCAAAATCTTCAGTTATTAAATCAAAAATCGTTTGCATTTTACTTGTTATTAATTTATCTACTAATGAAAAAAAACCTCTACGTGTTTTCCCAACTCTAGTTTAAATTGTACTATTAATTGTTCAACAAAGATGGCTTTGGCATTAAATAACCCACTAAGATTGATATACCATTAAACAAAGAAACCAAGAAACCAAATGTATGAGTGCCAATTCCATAGTTTTTGCCAGGGGTTGTAATTTGGATACGTTATTGAAATTGTTCAAAGAATTGCGAAACACATTGAACTTTTGAGTTATCTTGCTGCCACTTGATCTTCCATGAGAGTCATCTCGTACAGTTTGAGCGAAAAGTCATAAAATGTCGTTGATAATAATGAACAATGTAAATAAAACTTTTAATGTTAAACAACAGATTCAACCCAAATACAAATTTGGCAAAAGTTTCAGTTGGTCAGAAACTCCGGTTAGGGAAGTGCTAGAATTAATTATGGAAAAAAGTCGACATTTGGAAGAAGATCGTGACACTTATTTCAGCTGAGTAATTACCACCATGTTGCTATCATGATGTTATCGTCTTTGTGTTCCTTTGTTGGCGGGCTACACTCGACTCGATCCGAAAAGATAAATTAAAAACAGATTAATTTCCAAACAGCAGTGAATAAGAAAGACGCCATTTAGTGATTTGCCTCTTGCTGTTTCAAGAGGAGGCAATGACGTCAGGAAATCGTCTGCTGCTTATCTTCTGGGTTTTTTGTTGTTTTTGTTCCCTTTGTTTTTATTTGTTTGACTTAGTATTTACTTTTGTTTTTATTGTGTGAAAAGTGATAATGTATTAAATGTTGCAAGTATTAATTCATTCAGTTGAGGTGTATGATTCTTGTATTTTTACTTCTTAAAAGATGTCAATGGGCTACAAAGATTGGAGCAGGCACCACACGGCTTTGTGTTCAGTTCCCTAAACTTTTTAAAAGATTAAATAACTTGTGTCATAACTCGATGAATGAAATTGAAAAAAAAACAAAAAAAAAACAACAAAAACAAAACAAAAACAAAAAAAAAAACAAACAAACAAACAACAAAACAAAACAATTCACCAAATAGAAAATAACGCGGCAGAAAGTCAATCTGTTGGCGGGATTGACAATACACTGTCTGTTTCTCCTACAGAAGGGCAGGGTTATGGCTATGATACTAAATTGCATTTGAAAGTGAGGTTCCAGTTCTGGATATTTGGGGGTGTAGAGTCAGCCCTTATCATCACTCCCAGGTTTAATCTAACCCAGAGTGGGGTAGTACCAGTAAGGAACCCAAAAGGTGAAGAGTCAGCCCTTGTCATCACTCTCAGGTTTAATCTAACCCAGAGTGGGGTAGTACCAGTAAGGAACCCAAAAGGTGAAGAGATGTTGAAAGATTAATCGTATTCGATAGGGCCGCAAGCAAAAAAAAAAAAATTCTCTTGAAAAACAACTACACAAAGAATGTTAATATGAATATACAATGAACGTGATTCCTTAAACCTTAAGCAAAAAATAACCCAATACAGGTTAACATGCCGTTAATATCAATCAATCATTCCTCAGCAGAAAGTCATATATAAAACGAGAGAGAGAGAGAGAGAGAGAGAGAGAGAGAGAGAGAGAGAGAGAGAGAGAGAGAGAGAATCTTAGTTTAGTTTTTTTACTGGAAAAGTCTTGTATAAGTGAAATTTAATTTCTTCTAAAAACAAAACTGTATTTCTCACTATCTTGAGTAAATCCATACGATCAACCGTCTTTGGACTAATTTGGCAGAGTTGAGATGTTTTTCAGAAACCTAAAATATGTTTCAACTGCAGTAGGTTGAAAAAATCAGTCTGAAAGCGATCGATCCTCAGTCTGTTTACGATCCTCAGACTGTTTCGTGACTATGTTTGAATATATTGCTGATTTAACATAAGGGAATGTATTGCCTGAAGTAATACATAACAAATGTTAAACAGTTCTATACTGAAAAATGGCGGCTATCAAACCAGATTTATAAACTGATTCCAATCCTCACTGTGCAACTCAAAATTCTATCAGCTTGAGCTTTGGGGATAGATACTTGTTTACATTTCAGAATATAAGTAAAGTTAACAGTAGAACATCTTCCTGATTCTGTTTTTATTTCTATTGTAGAATACCAACAAGACAAGATCTGAGTTGTCAGCCAATGGTCCGGGAGACCGGGGTTCAATCCAAGATCGAGTCATACCAAAGACTTAAAAAATGGTACATGATTCCGCCTTGCGTAACACTTAGCAATATAAGGTATGTCTCAAGGGTAAAGTGGAGCAATCCAGGGAAAGGAGTAGCGCCATTCCCTACACCTCGGTGTAATAGCTATTGAAAATGGAGCCTTCAGGTCACCCTCGACTAAGGTCACCAACTTACGTATGTCTTTTACAAACGTTTGAAAAACAGTTTGATAATTATACTCTATTTAATCCATTTCATTTGAAATTTTTGACGATTTCAGATGACATAATTAACGCACACATATTCAAATATACACATCATCATCATCATGTCGGGCCACCTGTGCGGATCTCCCTGACCCTCTCATGCCACCCCTCTGTATCGTCCATCGCTTCTAGTAGGTCTTCAAGGCTACATCTTGTATCGGTACAGAGCTGTTGTATGTTGGTTCTGGCTGGTTGTCTTGCCTTTGCTCGTCCATGTGAAAGGGTTCACAGGAGTATGTCACTTATGAGTTCGTCCCTACTTCTCCGGCAGTGTCCCGCATGTCTGGTTCGTCTAACATGGATAGTTTTCGTGATGGGTTGTAAGTGGCCGTACGATGCTGCTTGGGGAGGTACTGTCTCCAGGACTTGTTCAATATTGCTCGCATAATTCTTGTGTAGTTGCCGTCAAGCTTTTTCTCCATAGGTTTAGTTAGCGTCCATGTAGTGCATCTATAGAGCAGTATCGATACGACCGCTGCTTGGGAAAAACTGCGTTTCAGTCTATCGGTCAGGTTTGACTTCCATGTGACCGATAGCCTATCGATGGCTGTTCATGCTTTTGCTAGTCGCGTGTTGATGTCTGTCTCGGTTGATGAGACTGCTTATGTATATGAAAAAAAAACCCCACAAAGTTATGTATAAATGTATATATACTAGTTTACTACGATTACTAATGTGTTGTATCGTGGTCGTTTGGTTGGTTAGGTTTATGGTATGTCAACCCTTGTTGGGTTATTTAAAGCCGAATTCAGTCTTTTTTGAGCAATTATATGGTTTCAAATAACTATTTTTATCTAATAATAATAACAATCATTTGTTTGCCCACAATACCGGCTCATTGGTCAAATAGGTAGAGTGTTCGCCAATGGTCCGGGAGACCTGATACCTCATTGCTTAACACTCGGCAATAGAAGGCACGTATCAAGAGTAAAGTGGAGAAATCCAGGGAAAGGAGTAGTGCCCTATCCTACACCTCGGTATAGTAGCCATTGAAAAGAGATCCTTCTGGTCACCCTCGACTAAGGTCGCCAACTTTACTTACTTTATAGAGTTTCAAGTATTTCGAGTATTTATTTGATTTGAAGTAACTCGTGTCTTTCTTTTTCTTCAATCGCATTTGGTTTGATTTTTAAAGTAATCCTGTCAATTAAAATTTCCTGTTTTTCTTACCTGATTCTTATAATTTACACAATTTTATGTAAATAATAAGAACTTCAAGTAATCATTCTTAATACAACTAATTTACACACAGTTATATGACATTAAATATTCTTATGTAATACAAATCATTTGCTACATTTGTATGATTTCAAGTATTCTTATCAAACACAAATAATTTGCACACAGTTGTACAATTTCAAGTAAATAATAATAATAATCCCTTTTAAGAAATTATGGCTAAAAAGTAAGTAGTGTTCGCCATTAGTCCGGGAAACCGGGGTTCAATCCCAGGTCCAGTCATACCAAAGACTAAAGAAAAAAATGATACTTGATGCAGCTTTGCTTAACACTCAGCATTAGAAGGTACGGATCAAAGGTAAAGTGGAGCAATCCTGGGAATGGAGTAGCGCCCTACACCTCGGTGTAGTAGCAATAGAAAAGGGAGCCTTCGGGTCACCCTCCACTAAAGTTGCAAACTTTTACTAAATAATGGATTGTAATCCGACTATTAAGAACAAATTGAAAACAAGGTAATCCAAGTAGGAGAGATTTATTGAGAAGCAAAGTCGACAGACACTATAGTGTTTCGGTTCTAGTGAACCATCATCAGAACTATTAGGGATGATATTAGTCATGTTAAATCAACGATGGATGTGAAAAAAGTGCAGAATATAAAAGTCTAGGGAAAATTTGTATAACAAGAAAAAGTTGGCTGTTTATGACAAGAAAAAGTTGGCTGTTTATGACAAGAAAAAGTTGGCCGTTTGATTAATGAATCAGCGTTTGTTGTTTTATATGACGTCATTTGACGTAATTATGTAGAATTTATGTTGCGTTTGTTTATCAAGAAAGATTTCGAATCATTTCTTGTTTTCGTCGAAGTTCTTTCTAATAATAGAAGTCTGGCTTTTTCAAATGTATGTGCCTCGGAAAATTTCAGATCACGAACAGAAGCCTCATGGTATAGAAGGACATAATCCAGGAAAACATGCTGGGACGGACGAAAAGCGCTGGACATACTGGTAGGTATGGGGGGTGTCTTCGTGGTGTAATGGTTAAAGCGATGGACTGCGGAATCGTAGTACGCGAGTTCGTACTCCAGTCGCGCTATTACGTTCACTTTCGGGCAAATCCCCTTGGGAAAGGTATGAGCCCCCTTATCCTCCCAGCTATGGGTTAAATAGTACCACTACTGTTCTTCTAGGAGAATGGATTTGGCATTAAATAACCTAAAAAGAGTTGATATGCCATTAAACAAAGAAACCAAACCAAACTGGTAGGTATGATTTTTCTTGTATATAGTTGGTTAGAAAGGTCCTCCTGTTTTTGAAGGAATGGATAGTAATGAGTAGGTCTTTGTATCTATGAACCATCACTAATATCATCCCTCATTGCCCTGATGATTGTTCATTAGAACCAAAACGCTATAGTGTCGATTTGGCTTCTCAATAAATCTCTCCTTCTACTTGGATTACCTTGTTATCAATTTTTCTTTATATTTTATCGGATTACACTCCATTATTTACTTCCATTCTGTCCTATTGACTAACAAGATCCAAACCCATTCTTCCACTCCGATATTTCATATGGATGACATCAAGATAGTTTTATGGTATATCAACCTTTGTTGGTTATCTAATGCCAAATCCATTTTTATACAAATAATCAGTTCTATTTCAAAGAATTCAGTTTAGCCTAAGTACACAGTTTAATTGTCAAAAACATTTCTATTTCAAGCTATTCAGTTTAGTCAAACAGTTCTAATTTAGTCAATTCAGTTTGGTATAAGTATAGATTTTGTTTATACACAGTTAAATGTCAAAACAGTTCTATATTAAACAATTCAGTTTAGCGTAATTACAGTTTCAATGTCAAAAACAGTTCCATCTTAAACAATTCAGTTTAGTATTAGTACGCAGTTTAAATTTAAGTACACAGTTTAATTTTCAAAAACATTTCTATTTCAAGCTATTCAGTTTAGTCAAACAGTTCTTATTCAAACAATTCAGTTTAGCATAAGTATGCAGTTTAGTTCTATTTAACCCATTGGTAGGGCTCTATCAGGTGCTACCATTCCGGGCCAGAGTGGACCTGGGAGCAATGGCAATGAAGGGGTACTCCGCATTCCCCACAGCATCACTGGAACATCACTGTCAGATTGTTTTGTGTCATATCCAGGACACTTGTTGTTGTTGTTGTTGGTGGTGGGGTCTTACCCCTCTGTAGAGGTGCTGTCAGTGTATTCTACAGCCTCAGCCAACTGGGCAAGTTCTCGATATTTAGTAACATTCCAGCTTTCCCTTATTTGCTTACGTTATCATCTGATAAATGTTAACAGAAAAATCTTTCGGGGTTTTGAATAAAAATTTTACTAAGCTTATCACAGTGTGGCACAAGGACACCAGTAGAGATCTAACTTACAAATAAATGATCTGTGGGATTAGGTTTTTAACCATTACACTACGTAGAGGTATTATTAATGTGGCTGTCAGTTCTAAGATTGCTGATGACACCCTGCTATTCGGAAGTGGTTATCCCTGACTAACTTGAAGAGTCTTGTGGGAACCAATGCTTAAAACGTTATTTGATCGTAAGTCTTGTATAAAGGTATAAAAAATCAAAGTGAACAAATACAGACGATTGCTTCTTTAACAAAATATCTTGACATAATTATGAATGAATTGACTTATGAAATATTTATACACCCAGAAATGTGTAGTCATATGAATAAGCTTGACTCTCTCTCTCTCTCTCTCTCTCTCTCTCTCTCTCTCTTTCCTCGTCTCGTTACCTTATCATTGTTCAAACACATATGCTTGTATGCGTGTAAGAGTTACGTACAGGTAAGTTGGAATTGTATACAAGTTTAGATATTTGCTAAGCTCAGCCTTGTCTGGCACACAGAGAAAAATGAGGAGCACTAAGGGGAGACCAAATGTACTTGAATAACAATGATCCTAACGAGATTAGATTTTCTAACGAACACACTCCGGTTAGAGACCGATTATAAGTATGTAAAGACGGAATACAAACATAAGACATTATATATATATATATATATAAATATCAGAGAAGACGGAATACAAACATAAGACATTATATATATATATATATATATATATATATATATATATATAAGAAAAGTGAACACATAGGCAAGAAATTCACACTCACTAAGCACAGTTGGCTTTTTGTTCATGCTATTAAAACTTTGATCTATCTATCTATCTATCTATCAAATGAATGGTGTGTAAACCTCAGTGTTGCTTTCAAAAAGCCTTAATCAGATGATGACTCAAGGATCAGGCATCTTTTCATCAATTTTTTTATAAATATATATTCCCTCTTCTGTGATGTTGAAAGACCAAAATTAGTCAGGTATGCGGAAACTTGGGTTGGTAATGAAACCTTGCCATCCGACATCGATAGGAAATATATTTGTTATCCAGCTATTTCTCACAAATTTTTCTCGCAGATCTTCATACTTTTACAACTTACACTAACGCGCCTAGATCATATCCTCAAAAGAGACCGTTAATTCAACAGCGAAAACTTTCCTTAAATTAACCGACCAATGACGATATCTTGACGCTATACACACACACACACACACACACACACACACACACACACACACACACACATATATATATATATATAAGTTGAATCTCTGTAACCAAAATAAGAATAGGTAGTTGTCCAAAATAAATGCACTCCTTGTATATATTTACGTAAGTTTATTTTTAGTTACAAAATTAATGCAATTTTTATTTTAGTAATAAAATGTCAATGTTAAAGGATTTTAGTAATAAAAGCACCTAAGAATATCCTTCAATATTTGTATAATGTTTGACTGGTTTAGAAAATATTAATTTTTCATTGAAATATGTTAGGGGTATACGATACTCTAGTACTTAATAATTTTGATGGTATAGAAATAATAAAATGCTTTAGAAGAAAATGAACTTATTTAAAATTATTTGGGTGTACTTATCCATGGGTGATTATATATATATATATATATATATATATATATATATATATATATATATATATATATATATATATATATTATAAGAGTGTTGGTTGTCACTAAATAACTTTGTGGGTATGTGTTGAACCAAGTGCAATATAATATGGAGAGTGCTCAATATGTAGGACAGAGCTATTATATAATCATAATAAATAGACAAAAAAATATATACTTATTTATGATTATTATTATGCATATATTAACACACACACACACACACACACACACACACACACACACACACACACACACACACACACGCACACACACACACACACAAATAGATACCGAACGTGTTCAAAGGATTAAAGAAACAATAACTTTACCTCCTACTTGAAACACACGTCTTCATCAAAATAGTACCCCCTTCACAGATGATATACCATTCAAAGAGAATTCTTCCAGTCCAAGAATGCATTTCTCTAGTAGTTTTTGTGGATCACATGAATTTTCTTGTATTTTTTCTATCCTTTCAGATAAAAATCCTTTCAGAATGCAGTTCAGCTCCAATATAAAAAAAAGAAAAAAATGTCTACAGGGGACAAATCTGGAGATTAAGGAGTCTGGGAAACGAATCCTATCTCGTATTTCTTTGCAAATTCACAACGTGGAACATTGCAGTTGTTGCATACAAAAGGTCAAGGTCAACTTTGCATAATATTTCAAGAGCACACTAAAATATCTCATTAGCGTCGTGGTTTGAAAAGTTTGATTCATTTTTTGACTCAATATATATATATATATATATATATATATATATATATACAAAAAGTGCTTATAAAGTAAGACTTATATAGTTTTTGCATGACGTATTTATTCATTTATTCATTTATAATGTTGCTTTTGAAAGGTCTGATGTAGGCCATTTTGTAAATGGTTGCTTTACTAACTGTCATGGCGGACAAAGCAAAACGCTGTTGTATTAAATGGAGCAGAAAAGGAAAAGAAAAGGATCAAAACTTATAACTTTATCTTTCAGACATTTCGAAACAGCAGTAAGAATGGATGAGCGGTTTGTTTTTATTCAATGTTTATGGTTAAAGAGAAGAAAGAAAAGAATGAATGA
Source organism: Sepioteuthis lessoniana (assembly GCA_963585895.1). NCBI lineage: Eukaryota > Metazoa > Mollusca > Cephalopoda > Myopsida > Loliginidae > Sepioteuthis > Sepioteuthis lessoniana. The sequence continues at coordinate 95,194,371 of OY757927.1, forward strand.
AAAGAATCAACGAGCGAGGGGAAAAAGAAAAAGAAATATAAGGAAAAAACAAGAAAGATCAGAAAAGAATAAAAAAAAGAAAGAGAATATGAAAAACGAAAGAAATAAAAAATGAAAAAGAAGGAAAGTAATGAAAAATTAAAAGACAAATGATAAGATAAGAAGAAGATAAGACGAAAGAAAAAGCAAAAAAAGAAAAGAAAGTAATATAGGAAGAATGGAAAGAAAAATGAAAAATTTTAAAGACGAAAAAAAAAAAAAAAAAAGAAATTTTCGCTGGACTAAAAAATAGGGAAAAAAAGAAAAAAATTTTAAATAAAAAATAGGAAAAAAAGTGCGTTATTTGAGAAAAGACTTCAAAAACAGGTTTAATAACATTGAAAGTGGAAAGTGTGCAAAAGAAGGTGAGAAAAAGGAAGAAAAGAAAAAGAATATAGAAATATAAAAGAAAAGGAACAACTACAGAGGTAAAAGGTAGTGAGCCGATAAAAGGACAGTTGGAAGGTATTCAACATTAGAAATCATAAGAGAAAGTGTGCAGTCTTTCTACTTTATTAACCAAGCAGAAATATTGCCACACTTGAAAGAAAATTGTTTAGAAAATTTGTTTTTATTTGTTCAGTGATTTAAAAAGGAGCTGTTTGAATGTGAAAGCCAAGCGGTTAGAGTATTGAACCATTAACCGAAAGAGCAATGTGTTACATAAAATGTGTCACAAGAAATATGTTACATGAAATGTGTTACAAGAAATGTGTTACCAGAAATGTTACAAGAAATGTGTTACAAGATTGTTGAGATCTATTATTGCCCTCTAGTATCGGTAATTCGTGTACGTCTAACCGTTAAACGGATGGAAATACACCATAGTGTAAATTGGTATAAGTGACTGACGATGACTCCAGGGGTGATTTGAACCCATGGCTATAATTGGGCTTAGAAGTCAAGTAATCAAACGACACAAGAAAAAAAGTAGTTTGAACATTCAATTGGTTTTCGGATGTCGATTAGAATGTGTATAAAAATAGAATGTTGGTTATTCTTCCATGCAAGTAATGTGCTCCGAATTCACAGCAAGGGTGTGCAAAAAAAAAAAAAAAAAAAAAAAAGAAAAAGAAAAAAAAAAGGAAAAGAAAAAAGGAATTCTACCTTCATCATAATCATGATCAAACAACGTGGGAGGTCCGGACAATTATCGGATCCCTTAAAGTGGTAGAAGAGAATTCAACAAATATTTCTGATTAACTAACGGCCGGTATATACCAGTGACAATTAGTTCATTTATTTTTAACTGGTTGAGCCAGTTTGTTAATTTGGGAAAAGTTTGACGTTATCAATAAAAAGAAAATTCTTATCACATTTCAGTTTCGGAATTTTTTCTTTTTCTTTTTCTCTGTTTTTCAAATTTGCGTCTTTTGCAATTATATGACTTTCCTCCGTCTTTTGTGTGATCTGGAAATATATTTTCGCTTTTGATTTGAACGTTCATCACATAATTTTCTTTTTTTTCTGTAGAACGGTCATGTTTCTATTCCTACCAACTCACACTGGATCACCGGTTTACCGTTGCAGCGATCACACTCAGACAGCAAGGGTAAATTTTGGTTCAGGAGTTCTGGGTTCAAACGGTTAATAGAATATAGATATATACTGACATTAAGAAATTTATCACACCTGTTTTTATCGTAAATAAAATAAAAATAAAATATGTGAAGGTCATAATTGGATTTTTTGACAAAAGTGAATAAAAAAGCAAGAGATGATGATGATGATGATGTTGATGATAGAAATGGCAGGAAATGAAGTTGGCTGTTGTATGCATGAGTGTTTGGAACAAGATAAAAAAAGCTTTGTAAATTGAAATAAAAGCAAAAACTAAAACCTTCAAATATTCTGAAGGATGTGCTTGATATACAATAAGATTTTATGGTCACTTTTTTAATAACGACATTAGCATAAAATTTACCTTTTAAGAACACAACGATGTTAATCATGAAAAAAGTTTTGAACTGTTCATAGAATGTTGATTATCTTTGTTTAGTGTATTTGTTTAACGGCATATCAAATTTTTTATGGTTTTTAATGCCGAAATCTGATTCAAATGTTATAAATATATTCTCAATCTTCCAGCGCATTTTTTAATTGTACTTTTTAAAATTTCCCAATAATTATTTGTTTGCACATAGTTATATGATTGCAAACATTCCTAATACAAATAATTTGCATACAATTATATTTCGGTTTCAATTTCTTTGTTTAAAAGTATATCAGCATTTATGGGTTATTTAATGCCAAAGTCATCCTTGGGGTACTATTGAACCCATAGTTGGGTCGCACGAAGATTCATACCTTTCCAAAGGGTATTCGTCCAAAAGTGAAGGTAATAGCACGACTGGAGTTCGAACTCGCTCACTACGAAGGCTCAGTCCAACACGTTAGCCACTACGTCTCTGGGACTCTCCATTGTCTAGTTTCAATTATTTTTATCTATTAATCATAATTTATAAACAGCTATAACAACAGTTATATGGTTTTAAGTATTCCTATCGAACACCAATAATTTGCGAGCAAATATATGGTATCAAGGAACAATTCTTAATACTAATAATTTGCAAATTGTTATATGGTTTCAAGTATTCCAATCTAAATTTTAAACTGATCTATTAGACTCTTAGATGGAACCCTAACAGGTACTACCACTCCAGGTCAGGGTGGGCCTGGAATTAAAGGAACGTTTCTTTGACTCCGAACAGATGATCAAGATAGAATTCTTGTGATGTTGTCGACCATGATATTGTTGGAGTCGACAATAATTCTGAGATAAGTAGAGAAGCAGTGAAGTGTTTTGCTGTCACTTGACCTTCAGTGATGGCCACTAGCCTAAAGATATAAATGATAGTAATGATAAATACTTGTGAGTTTCCGGATTATTTTCATCCTTTTCGTTTGAAAATTACCTTCAAGGGAATAAAAGGGAAAAAAAAGGCAAGAGATAGGCAGAGATTCAACCAGAAAGATAGACAGACTGCAAAGCAAACAAGTAAAGATAAGCATAAATGTGTAAAACATGAATATTTTATATGAAATAAGAAAACGCGCATGCGCATACACACGTGTAAATAAAGGCCAATAAAAAGATATCCATACAAATACAGACAGACAGAAATAATTAGTCGATGCCAAGGATTAAAAGTCAAACGGAAGTCTTCGGGCTAGAACGGAAAAGGCGGCCAAATATGGCGACAGTGGTAACAGACGGAATTATGTCCAAATCACAATAAAAAATAAATAAATAGAGAAAAAGATATACCCAGAATCTTATTATCATAGATTATAAAGATGGCGCCTAACTCCCCTGCCTAACTCCAGTAATGTCGGAAGAAGAGAAGCGTTTACTCTTAGAGCCTTGACAGTGAAAGAGAACGAGAGCAGCTGGCGATGACGGGCATTTGGGGACAGGCAGCCGACAACAGAATGTCGGTGATAGTATCTGTTGGCAAACAGAATGTCTGGTGAGTTTGATCTAGTCACGGCCACATTGACGACTTCCGGGATTTGCACGCAAAATGGCGGCCATTCTACAGGCAGGAAGGGGTTTAAGCGTGACTGTGTGAACAGGCTGTCAACACAGCGAGGAAGTAGGTGTGTAAATGTATGTATGAGAAGTGGGGTGCATTTTATTATGCATTATACGAAGGGTTCGATGAAAGTTTGGCGGATAAGAACGGTATAGTAGAGAGAGAGAGAGAGAGAGAGAGATGGCAAGAAGAAAGGAACGAAAAAGAAGAAAAATGAAGAAGTAGAGAAATACTGATAAAGGGAAAAAAATAAAAAGAGAAAGAAAAAATAAAAGAATGGAGAGAAAAAAAAGGTAAAGAAAGAGAAAGAAAAGGAAAAAAATATGGCGGTGGAGAAGTCAAGTAAATGTGAATAAGAAAAAACTGTATGAAAAATGTTATGAAAAGAAATTGGAAAGGAAAAAGATGAGGGAAGAAATGAAGAAAGAAAAATCAGAAAGAAAGGAAGAAAGAAAACCAAAGAAAAAAAAAGCAATGAAAAAGAGAAAGAAAAGAAAAAGAAAGAAATATAAAACGAGAGAAAAAGGAAAAAAAAAAACAAATGAGGAGAGAAAATATTGGTTGATTGAATGATTTTAAAGGCGTGTCAATCCGTCAAGTGTAATGTTATGCCCAGAGGTTAGAGAATCACGTTCATTGTACGTTTATATTTAAATTTTTTGTGTTGTTTTTCAGATTTTTTTTCGCGCGGTTTTATTAAAAACGAATAGTTTTTAAGCAGATGAATTTTCCTTAAAGATAAGACTTTAACAGTTACAATAACTCCGGTTTAGAGTGGACCTGGGAGTAATGGCAATGTAGAAGTACTCCACTCCTCAGATCTCCATAACGGGAGCTCTACCATCAGATGAAATGTCTTACTAAGAACCTCCCTTTCTTGGCAGTGGTTTACTCCTCTACAAGGGCTACAATCAGCATATTCTAAACCCCACGGGAAGGATGAGGTGATGGAAAGCAGCGTAAAAAGAAAGCAGTGAAAAAAAAAAAGAAAAAGAAAAGAAAAATGGAACGAAAGAAGCGAGGATAGGAAATGAATGAATAAAGGAAGGAAACAAAAGAAAAAAGAAAAAGAAAAGAAGAAAAAAATTGATATATTAATGAAAATATTGAGAAAATAAAGGTTTAAAGAAAAAAACTATTGAAACTTAAATTTGATCCAGGAGATAAATCAAATAATAATACTAAGAGCAGAATGGATTTTGATCATTTCTAGTTGCATTAGTGACAATGAAAAAAGTTGAAAATATGGAGAATATAACAATGAAAATAATTGTAGATATAGAAAAAGCAATACAAATCAGAAATGATTGGCTTAAAACTGTTGTTATGATCAAAAGAGGGAAAAACATGATATTAAATCCTATGAAAATGCCCTTTTGCAAAAAGAAAAAAAAAATGGATTTGGACTTAATGAAATACATATTAGTAAAGGAGAGGATTGTATTTGGGTTGTTGAAGAGAACAAAACAAAATGGTCCACTAAAAGAAGTAAAGTGGGAAGTAACAGCAATAATAATAATAATAATAATAATACACAGAGATCACCTAATCTCGACCGGACCTTTTAATAATCAACAAAGAAAAAAAGAGAATTTGCAAAATTGTGGACTATGCTGTCCTGACTGACCATAGAATAAAACTGAAAGAATGTGAAAAGAAGTATAAGTACCTCGACCTTGCTAGAGAATTGAAAAAACTATGGAACATGAAAATGTCGATTGTACCAATCGTGATTGGTGCTTTTGGCACAGTGACTTAAGGATTATTAAAGGGCCTGGAGGACGAGTGGAAACCATCCAAACGACAGCATTATTGAAGACAGACAGAATACTGAGAATGGTCCTGGAGACTTGAGGAGACTTGCTATCACTCAAACTCCCGTGAAAAACCACCAGTTAACGCCGATGTGAAGAACTCTAAAATAGACGAAGCGATCTATCAGATAATAAGCAAATGTAGCAAATTAGCACAGAAGGAGTATAAGACTAGACACGACTGGGTGGGCAAGGTGATCCACTGAGAAATGTGCAAGAAATCTAAATTTGACCATACGAGCAAATGGTATATACACAACCCAGCAGTTGTCTTTGAGAATAGCACACATAAACTCTTATGGGACTTTGACATACAACGGATCACCTAATCTCAGCCAGAAGACCAGACCTTTTAATAATCAACAAAGAAAAAAAAGAGAATTTGCAAAATTGTGGACTTTGCAGTCCTGGCTGACCATAGAATAAAACTGAAAGAATGTGAAAAGAAGGATAAGTACCTCGACCTTGCTAGAGAATTGAAAAAACTATGGAACATGACGGTGACAATTATACCAATTGTGATTGGTGCTTTTGGTGCAGTAACTAAAGGATTATTAAAGGAACTGGAGAACTTTGAAGTTGGAGGACGAGAGGAGACCATCCAAACGACAGCATTATTGAAAACGGCCATAATACTGAGAAGAGTCCTGGAGACTTGAGGAAACTTGCTGTCACTCAAACTCCAGTGAAAAACCATCAGCTAAGGCTGATGTGAAAAACTCTAAAGGAATAAATAATAATTCTAAAAGTACGAAAGAAATGGAAAGATAATGGGGAAGAAAGACCGAAAAAATTAAAAGACAAAGGAAAATAAAGAAAGAAAAGAGAAAGGGAAGAAAAAAAGGAAAAACGAAGAGAAGGAAAAAAGTTAATGGTAAAATGTGAGGATAGCAATGGAAACACACACACACACACACACATTTATATATATGTGTGTGCACCTTTTCCCCTAATATATATATATAAATATATATATATAAGTAAACAAATGAAGTGATGGAACCCCACACATGGCCGTGCAAAAGCAGGACGATCAGCACGAACATACATTCAGCAGCTATGTGAGGATACGGGATGCTGTCCTGGAGACCTACCTAGGGCGATGAACGATAGGGAGGAGTGGCGAGAGAGGGTCAGGGATATCCGTGATACCAGCGCGATGTGATGATGATGATGAAATTAAGAGTGCATAAACAGATAGTGCATGTAGCTCTCTTAGTTAGGATAGCGTAGACGCAGAGTCAGTGGCGCGTGGTGACTTTCAGTTTCTTGCCTATGAAGTTATCGGCCTTAGTGTTTGTATGTGTGTGTTTGTGTGTGTGTGCATTTATTTCATTATTTTGTATAAATACTTGTTTCATTATTATCGTCACATCTTAGCATTTGCCACTAATTGTTTTCACCCACTTTCTAATAAGAAACATATTTGGATGATTTCCAAGTAAATCAGCAGTGTAGCTATGCCAGTGATGTTTAATTGCAGAATGGTTGTTGGATTCAGAAAAATGAGACTCTCAAATCTCTGAGTTTGCTACTGTTTTACATTTTTCTTGGGCACCAGTTACAAGTGGATACCAGGAATATGTGAATTGCTTCCAGTAACAATTGCGTGGATAGATATATTATTTAGGTATCTAATTCTAATAATTAACAAGCAATTATTGGGTTCTAATTAACTATTCTGATTTAATCATATTTTTTGGTACACACTTATTTTTTTTAACTATTTCAACCTAATGCAAACAGATCTATTGGATCCATTGATAGGATCCATTGATAGGATCCTAACACGTACTGCTACTTTGGATTAGAGTGGATCTGGGAATAATAGTAAAGAAAGGTGACTCCATATTTTTCAAAGTTGCGGAAATGTAGCCTCACAACCGGATGTAGTTTAGTATCATACTCAGAACATTTAGGTATTTCATTGGTCACAGCCCTCGTCCAATTTAAACAACATTTGAGTTGACATAGGATATGTGGCATACCTCACTAAAATCGCAAACCAAGAAGCCCAAGATGGATATACCCAAGCAACTACTCCAGCATCTCGAAGACACCATACCACATCGCGTAGCCGTTGTTATTCCCGTAAGTAGGGGGTCATGTCATCAATAGTTGTCTCTAATTGGGTGTGCGAGTATGCATGTATGTGTGTATGCGTGCGCACGCAACCTTAAGAGAGGTTCACTTAGCCCTTTTTTTTTTTGGAACCTACAAACATTTTCTGTGATGCATTAACAAAGCTATGGATCCTAAACGTATGGTAACTTCTAAATAAACCATTAGCTTAGAAAAATGTTTGATTGACCGAAGATCAATAAAATATAAAAAAAGGAAAGAAGGGATATGAGATGAAAGAAACAAAGAAAAAGAAAATTCGAAAAGAGGTAGTAATCGAAAGAAGAAGAAGAAGAAGAAGAGAGAGAGAGAGAGAGAGAGAGAGAGGAGGGGAGGGGAGAGGCTGGAATTAATTGAAATGCAAAAAAGTATTTGAAGAAATATTAGAAAAAAAAAAAGATTTCTAAAGGAAGAAAGAACTAATGAGAATAAGAGCAACAAATGTATTTTACTTTTGGTTTTCATTTTATCTAGAAAATGTTCTTTATTGAGACGTATGCATTTAAGACAATTTGAAGAGCGGAGACACTGCAGAATCCAAGTGGACGCTAAAAGCAGACGTTAATGAAAAGAAGGAAACCATATTGTTACCATAAACATAGCCTCATTCTGATGTTATAGAAGAGATATCTGCTTTGTAGTTGTGATCTTCGAAGTATAAAAAAGACCTATTTTTTCTTCATGCTGCTCTAATACGTTCAAAGAATCATACATGTCTTAGAGATCTCAATTCTTGGTGGTGATTGAAGAGGATTTTTTAATCAACAATAAATTTCTAACTTAAAAAATCAGAAAAATTATTGATCCTGTTAACTCGGAAGAACATCTAACTGGTTGTTGACGATCGAAAAATCTATTGGATACTCTCCGGGGTTTAATACACAATAATAATAATAATAATTATTATTATTATTATCATTATTATTATTCTCTCATCAGATCAGCGTTAGCCGATGGTTTTTCACTGGAGTCTGAGTGACAGCAAGTCTCCTCAAGTCTCCAGGACTCTTCTCAGTATTCTGGCCGTTCTCAATAATGCTGTCCTTTAGATGGTCTCCACCCGTCCTCCAACTTCCAAGTCCTCCAGTCCCTTTAGTAATCCTTTAGTTACTGTTCCAAACGCACCAATTACAATTGGTATAATTGTCACCAGCATGTTCCATAGTTTTTTCAATTCCCGAGCAAGGTCGAGGTACTTATCCTTCTTTTCACATTCTTTCAGTTTTATTCTGTGATTAGCCGGGACAGCAAAGTCGACTATTTTGCAAATTCTCTTTTTTTTTTGTTGATTATTATTAAGTCTGGTCTTCTGGCCGGGATTAGGTGATCCGTTTGTATGTTAAAGTACCATGGGAGTTTATGCGTGTATCTAGGACAGGTGCTGGGTTGTGCATATACCATTATTATTATTATTATTATTATTATTATTATTATTATTATTTCACACCTTGCGAGTTTTTCACACCAGAATTAGCTGGTGGTCGTTCATCGGAGTCTAAGCGAAAGTAAGTCTCCTCAAGTCTCCAGGATTCAATGTTGTAGTCTAAATTATCTCAATTCTTCCTCTGATTTCCAATTCTTGTATTTCCCTTTTCAAACCTTTTGGGGTCGTTCCAAGTGCACCAACAACAACTGGTATTACCACCGTCACGTTCATTTTCAACAACTTTCTTAGTTCTCCGGCTAGGTCCAAATATTTATTTATCTTTTCGATTTCTTTTATTTCCATTCAGCGGTCTGCTGAAACGGTAAAATCCATAAGACGATAAATATTTTTTTCCTTTTTAATTAATACTCGGTATGGTCTTCTGACCAGGATTTAATGATCCGTTTGTAGCTGAAAATCTCAGAATTTTATGCGTCTGATTCTCTACAACAGATTCTGGTTTGCGCATATACCATTCGTTCGTAGGTCAAATTACAGTTTCTTGCACAATTCCCAATGGACCACCTTTCCTACCCAGTCTTGTCTAGTATTGTTCGCTTTTGGTGCTTGTTTACTGTATTTGCTTATTATGTGATTAACCATTTCATTTCTGTCTCCACATAACGTATACTTATTATTCTGTTGAGTTTGGTCCTCACGGTGTTGTTTTGTGCTGCTATTAGAAGAGATTCTGTTTCCCTTTCGTCGCCATGTCTATATATTTTTATATGCCATCTTGTCAGTTTGTCGTTTGAAATATCCATACGGTTATTTTTCTTCCCATTTCTGTTTCCTATGTTTTAGTTTCGTTCTCATTGTTTTTATGTTGTCCCTGCTGTTATTGACCGCTGTAATTAGTCTTTCTTTGCTCTTTTTAATGTAATCATCGACTCCTTGTATTGATGCATCCACCCAGTTTTCAATGCTGGCGAGTCCTCTTCTTCCTTCTTTTCTTGACATTTGTAGTCTGTCTATTTCATATCTCGGATGAAAGGTTTTGTGCATCGTCATCTTCTTGTCCTTAGGTCCATGTTTCTGAGTTCTTCTATTGGTATTCTATAAGAATGGTCCCGAGTATCTTACAAAGGGAAGTTTGTCCCTTGGATGAGATTCCTGCAGAAGAGCTTAGTTTTGTGAAACTTTCTTGTCTGAAGTATTCTTTTCTTATTTTTTCTTTCATCTCTGTTTTTTTGGTGGTGTCTGCTTCGAATACCTCCAAGTACTTGTAATTTTAATTTTCTCCAAGTATTCTAATACTTTCCTGATTTGGTAGTTCTATTCTTTTGTTTTTTGCCTTTTTCCATTTTTCATTATGAGCATGGCAAATTTTTCAATGCCAAATTCCATTCCTATATCCTGGCTGTATATTCATATTATTGTTGTATTGCCACATACATATATAAACGGAAACATAATCAAATATAATGACGAACTTCAATGAACGAACGAACACACTTCTTTATAAAAATATAAATCTCTCACACTTTATTTTCGAAAGGGTTGATGTTTCTGTTGTGTGTGAGAGATGAGTGGAGACAGAGACAGACTGCTATATTGACCCAACTTCTTCTCTTGATCATAACAGCACTTCTTCCGCATCTTGGCTGGGGTTGCTCAACCGGGAGTCGGTGAGAGCCACAGCCCTCAGACTGCAAGCTGACCCTCACACTAGCCTTCCTGTCTTCAACTGACTCAACTGCCGCCGGCACCAGCCTCTATTCTTTCATTACGCCTACTCGCATCCGCTTCTTCTTCCGCTTATTTACACAGGTGCATCTCTGATTGACGGCTCGATCAAGGGTCAATATACAACATTGTCAGTATCAAAGTCTCCAAGTCTTTTTCATTTTTTGTAAATAGCTTGATGCTATTTTTCATCTTATTATTTTACTCCTTTGAGAGTTTTTCACATCAACATTAGCTGGTCGTTTTTCACTGGAATTTGAGTGACAAGAAATCTCCTCAATTCTCCTTAATTCTCCAGAACTCTTCTCAGTATTCTGGCCGTTCTCAATAGTGCCGTAGTTTGGATGGTCTCCACTCTTCTTCCAACTTCTAAGTCCTCCAGTCTCTTTAGTAATCTTTTAGTTACTGTACCAAAAGTACCAATCACAATTGGTATAATTGTCACCTTCATGTTCCATAGTTTTTTTAATTCTCTATCAAGGTCGAGGTACTTATCCTTCTTTTCACATTCTTTCAGTTTTATTCTGTGGTCAGCCAGGACAGCAAAATCCACAATTTTGCAAATTCTCTTTTTATTTTTTTATTTTATAAGGTCTCGTCTTCTGGCCGAGATTATCATTATTATTCGACCCCTTTGCGAGTTTTTCACGCTAGTTTTAACTGGTTGTTTTTCGCTGGATTCTGAGTGACAGCAAGTCTTCTATCGGAATCTTTTAAGTATTTCAGCTGATTATAATTGGGCTGTGATCTAGAGAGTCTCGATTATTTTCAGGCCCCCAATTAACCCAGTTTCTTTGCCAGACCTTTGAGGGGGACAGTTTCCAGGGCGTCAATTACAATTGGTACCACATACTTTCATGTTACACAACTTTTTCAGCTGCGATCTTGTTTAGTTGTGGTGTGTATCTATTGGCAGTGATCCAATGAGGAAACAATTACTTGCCGCCGACAAGGCATTGGGAAATCAATGGAGCCCTGATCACTAGATATGAGCCATCAGAGGGGCTACTTGAGTTCACATTGCAGATAGATAGATAGATAGATAAGTGATAGGAAAAAATTGAGATAGATTAGTAGATAGATAGATAGATGTAAAAGGTATGAAACAGAGTGATAGATATGTATAAATTGAGATTGATAAATTGATAAGTATATTAATGTATGTTATCAGACTGGGACTGAGAGATACAAAAGTTAAAACTGATATATATATATATATATATATATATATATATATATATATATATATATATATATATATATATATAGATAGATAGATGAACAGACTGAGAAGGGTATGAATAGATAGATAGCATTTTGACATTACAAATAGGGTAACAAGAGTTTATCTCCAGTTTTGTTGCTTTTTATTGCAACAAATTTATAATCACGAGAATGAATAACAGAAGAAATGTTATAAAAAGTCGCAAAAAGAAATGAAGAAAAAATAGTGAAAATATTTCTAATTGTAGACATGAAAAACTGATATAGATAGATAGATAGATAGATAGATAGGAAGATGAATAAATGAATAGATAGATAGATAGATAGATAACCCCAATTGTAACGGACACTTAATCAACTTTGCTTGTTTGTTTTTTCTCGTGCAAATAACACATCTACTTATATTTCAATTTTTGTATTGGAAATCATCAACGTGTGACGGTGTTTACAAACGATTTTACCCAACAAAAGAAGTCCGATACCCTACATTGTCTTCTGTGTACATTCCTGGCGTAGCTGAGATGAAACAAGAGAACCGACAAGGAGTTGTTTTTTTTCAGCATTCAATAAAACACACTGGCAGTCGAGAAATATATCGAGCAACCTGCAGGTTCATCGGTGAGATACAACAAAGTCTTATAAGATTATGGGAGTAGGGACATTTTCTTTCTTTCTTTCTTTCTTTCTTTCTTTCTTTCTTTCTTTCTTTCTTTCTTTCTTTCTATTTGCCTTGCTGATATTTTGTTCTTCCAGTCATATTTGCGTGTCTGTCAATCTACTTATCTCATTCTGTTCCTATCTATCTATCTATCTATCTATCTATCTATCTATTCTTTCCCTATCTATCTATCTATCTATCTATCTATTGTGATGTTTAACAACCTTGCAGACTAATGATTCCCAAGATATCTCCAAGATATTTGTCTTGTGCCCGTCTAAGCTTAGATAATCTGATTTGTAAATACTTTCAATTATGAAAATATAACATTTTTTAATATGAAGCAAAAGGAGCAAAATAATGAATACTAAATTGAATGAAATAAAAATGACTTAAAGCAAAGAAAAGGAAACAATGAAAAAGAAATTCTTTACTGAAATTTACTCGGTCTATCATAAGACTAAATACAGATAGGAAGATCCTGTTGCGCCATTCTTTCAAACTGAGAGTTTGCTGTTTTTGAAAATCTGTAATTGAAATATTAGAATTAGCTTGGATGGAACACGGAATTTTTTTTCTCGTTGATTTAATCAAAAAGACATTTCTGATTTAAATCTAAGCATTTTTGTTGCTTCTCGACAGTCACAGTGGAAAACAGTGGAAGTTGTGGAGGGTCGCTGTCGGTGAAAGTATGAAGATGATGCATCATACAAATGTTTTTGATTAGTTTTCTTCCTTCAGGCTTTCTTCATATATTTCGTTGTCGACAAAAGTTTGGCAGAAAGAGCTTCTGCCTAAGAACAGCTGAAATGTGAAACACACAACCCCGTGAATTTTTGTCAACGACATATTAAATTGAGTTCAATAAGTATCTCATTGGTGCTGAGACACCTACGTCACTCGCTGAACATCTATTCCTTTATATTCCTATATTCTTCCATCCTCCTCGAATTATTTTTTCTTTTCATTAATCACATCTCATTGCCATATCATCGTAACCCTTTTCTGAGAAGTGAATCCTTTACCTTTTCCTTTGAGTAAACCTTAATAAAAAAATTACAACTTTTTGAAAAATAATGAATTGAAACCGTTGAAATGGAGGACATCTCAAAGTATCAGGTATGAAAGTCATTTTGACTTGGCGGGATTCTCATTGGCTGATGTTTTGCCCTCGTCTATTTCTTCTGACAATTTGAAAAATTATTTTTTTCAAAGGAGTCCAAAAAAAGGTTGACTATCAGACGATTGAGTCAAAAAAAAGTAATTTTTATTGCGTAGGGATGGAACGTAGTTTATTGATGGAGTTCATTTATTCCTTTTCATCTCTTGGCGCCGAAAATTATCTTTTGTTTTTCATCGATTATTTTCTAGGACCACATAGGAGCGAAATGATTCCATCTCAAAAATAAATAAATAGAAGAAATTGTAGGTGGTACCTGGGACGAACAGGGCGGCTTTGTACAAACCAAAATGTCAAAATTCTACTCAACTTCAAAGAGAGGTGCTCCCACCCACAATTCATTCGTCTCCCAAACGATACCGAAACATTGTTCTGCGAGTCAGAACTTCGCTTCCACTTTACCCCCGATCCAGGTTCCTTAAATGGATCACTTTGTTTTGAAACAGTTGAAAGATAAGCCAGACAAATATATCATTGATATTATCAACAACGCAGTCTCTCTCCTCTCTTTCTTTCAATTCTCTCTCTCTCTCTCTCTCTCTTTCTCTCTCTCAGTTTCTTTCTTTCTCCCATCACGACTTGCAATTCTCGGAGATTTCCCGACCCCTTCGAAGACCTGATTCGAAAAAGGGTAATTACTGTAAACGAAGCAGCAGCAGCAGCAACAGCAGTAGTACCCCCCCCACTCTGGGCATCGAATCACATAACGACATCCTGAAATACCAAACTCGTCAACCGAAAATGGATTGTTACGATTGTTCGTTTTTTTGTTATCACTGCGCATGCTCGGATTTCATTGTGTGTACCTAAACATTCAATTGCATTTGAAAGATCAAGAGAGGGCAGAATGTTCTGGAATGCCTAGACAACCGCAAAAGTGAAATAGGAACCGAGTCTGCATGAGCGGAAAATGGCCAGTTTCTACGCTGATTTAAAATCCGACAATTTTTTCCCACTTTAAAAGTTTTGGCTAATGCAAATAACTCGCAGCCGTCTGTGTTCCTGTTGAACAAACCAGAAAAAAATATACAGTTATAGATTGTAGAAGTATTTAGTCATTCACCCACCTGATGTGAAATACAACAGAAAGAAATTTCAACAGGAATGCTTCTAAATATATAAATCGCCAGTTGTATCGCACTAATATTTAAAATGCACATCAATAAAAGTCTTGATACTGATTCAACTGAATATTTATTTATTTAGAAACCGCTGAAAAGCAAAAAACATCGAAACTCATCTCTGTAAGTTCAATAGGGAAGTAGATGTAAAAAAAAAAGAAATCCCCTGTGTCTAGTTGAATTACTGAGTGATTCTACCCATTGAAATAATAAGCAAAAATATTCGGGCAGAGCAGTTTAGTAAAATTGTCTTGATAATAACTGGAGTAATAATACTTATAGTTGCTGAGGCGCTCATAGTTAAATATTTATCATTGTAGAAAGCAGAATCGTTGACCTGAGTTCAAATCCTAGTCGAGGCTGTTTGCATTTCACTTCGCGCTAATTCCCTTGGGAAAGGCATGAATCCATCTGTTCTCACACCAGTTATGGGTAAATAGTATGGCAGATTGGTTTTTATATTGATTAACCAACAGGGATGGTTAGTTTGTTAGCATTTTGATGTTTATTTACATCATCAGAACAGTAGTAAGTTGAAATGACTTCCATTGTTCATCTATTTGGGTCCATACATACGAATGGAATAAATGTTAGAGAAAAGGCATTAATAATAACAAAAAAAAAGAAACAGAAAAACAACCTCCTCCCCGGCAAAAACAGACAGAAAAATTATTTTTTACATTAAGACGGATCCCCGAAAAATCGAAAGTAAGTTCAAATCTCTTCAAAAACTTCTTTATTTTCGGTTTCTTGTTTGTTTTAGTGTTCAAAGAGGTTATTGACCCTTCTTTATCAGAGTGTTGTCATAAAAAGCAACAATAAAAAGATAAATTTTAAACGAGTATTAAAATCATAATCCTGTCCCGTAATAGTTGTTACATTTGGTGCATGAAATTTATATGCAAATGTATTTACCCCATTCTTTTCCATCACAAGAAGAGCATTTAAAAGGGGAATAAAGCTGGTTTGAATTCAGAATATTTTTAACGAGGTTAAAGAACCCAGTCTGTCCTACTCTTTACACATAAATGGGGACACAGATACATTCATCCAAATGTATAAGAGTGAAGTGAAACGCAAACAGCTTCGTCCAGGTTTTGAACTCGAGTCGCTGATTCCATTTGTAACAATAATAACCGTTACGCTAAGCGCGTTAACTATAAATATAACAATTGCTTTGGGAAAAAATCATAGATATGATTATCTAACATTATTGATCTTAAATTATTTTTAAAAAAGATAAGAAAAAAAAAAAGAATTTTCTTTGCTTTGAAAGACCAGGTTTGAACTCAAAACATCTGATTCAAAATCTGATGACGATAGTCTGGACAGAAATGGTAGTCGATTGTGTCAATTGATTCAGTTATGACCGCACTTAAAACACCTACTCTGTGAAAGCCTTAGATTATTTTACTGCCGTCTTCATGAAGCGACAGGTTGGCCAAGCTGTAATTTACCCCCTGAAGCCTTTACATCACTCGAGGCAGACACACTTACGTGGCCATACAATGCACCAAATTTTCACACCATTTTCTAAGAGAGACGCCCGGTGCAGACATCGTAAAACCCCTGCTTATTTGAGGTTTTGCAATAAGAAATGGTGATTTATGATGCTTCTCGGCCGGTCGAGCCGCACTTGTGACACCAATCACTTGACCTGTGTAACTGCACATTTAGTTCTGCCCCGTAACTCTGTCAGGGACAGTCGCCAGTTGATAGGTCGACTGTCCTTTGTTTACACAGACACCAATCATTTGAGGCAAACTGTATGCTCAACCAGTTTATCGTGAGGAACACTTGCGCTGGATCACCCTCACGTTATAAATTTATTTTATCTCGCTGTATCCCCAACTGGACAAGTTTAGTTTATGTGCTATTAGGCCGGGGTTCAGGGAAATATGGTTTCATGCCCAAATGACTTGAACGCTCGTACATAGAATCGAAAATGATTTCATAACTCTTATTTTCTAAAATTTTATTCATTAGGTCAGGGGTCTTCAAACTGTGGTCCTAGGACTACAAGGAGTACCCAACATTAACAGCCGGGGTTTGCAGACGCTACAAGAGTGTCTTGAAATTTTACATTATCTTATTTGTGATAGAATTGCAAATTCGTATTTCTAGTTACTTGTACACACCCATGAAAATTGATTTTGAACAGCAACTACTCTCAAAATTTGGGCTTATCATGTTTTTTCAATAGCATATTTATAAGAAACACAAATATGATAGCCAAATATAAATCCAGACTTCTCGCGTAAAGTGGATTTTATGTATCGTTGTCAAAAATATCCCCAAGAACTGACAAGTTGTGCCAAGCATTGCAAACATATCCATGTCACTAAATATTATTAATCAGTGCATGAATCTGATTTTCGTTAAATATTTGATAAATTTCATTTATATTTATATGGGATCCAAAAATTGTAATTTTTGTTTTTATTGAGATCGACTCCAAAATGTTTGAAAATCACTGCATTTGGCTTTCTCCTATTACTATAATAATTAACTTTCTTTCAATTGTTATTAATATAAATGAAAAGCAAGAATTTTGATTGATATATGACCTAATGATACTTGAGCATGACCTAATAATCCCTGCAGACATCATAAAATAATTTACTTCCATAAATGAGAGATATAGTTTAAAAAAGACTGGATCTCCCGTACCAACAGAATTTATCAATCAAATCAGAAGGTCAAAATATGATATGGAAGTTCCTCCTAACCACTTCGGTACTTTATTTGTCATACCAAGTAATTCTCCTAATGACATCTCAGAGTAATTGATATTATTTTGTGGTGCACATTTGAATAGGACATGTTGTGCAGGGTTACTTAGTAATAAAGTCATTTTATTGGTACGAGGTTCACCCTGTAGGAAAAAGATTCACTGTCCCCATTTTGTATTTTGTCATTTTTATTTATAGAACCAGATATCCAATACCGTTGTTGGTATGACCCAGTCATCCAGTCATTGAAAACATAATTGTAAACCTAGGAATCTTTTTGTAATTATACTCGATAAAATAATGCTAAGACGAAAAAGAATAAATTAAGATCAAGACCCCAGTATGTAGCCATCAGTCTATTAAAAAACTGTATCATATCTACATATAATGCTGAAAAGACTTGTACCAGATTATTCCCCCCTTAGTATACACGCTTTTAAACGAACGTACTGACAATGGTTTGTGAGATTAGCACGCTAACCTTTGCTTCACAGCAGTTGTTCGAATCCAGGTGGACTGTGAATAATGTGGATAGTGTTTAGGGTATCATGTCAACTCCCGCAGGCAGGGACAAAGGGTGACGGTGGTCGTGTTGACTGATAGGAAAGGGTAGAGAGGGGTCAGTTGCATGTTTCAGAGAGAAGAAAAACTTTATAAAATGAAACGACGTAGATCATCATTAACCAAAGTTTTAATTCTTTTTTTTTTTCATTTGCGGATAATGTTCGAGCATTGTGGGGGAGGGGCAGCATGTGGAACAAAAAATCCTCAGATTGGCATCTTGTACACCATTGGTTAATCCCTGTCATACTGAAACGATGATGTCACAGCGTGACGCCGTTGTTTAGAACGACAGTTCAGGCCGTAAAGTGTCGCAAGGGGCTCGAGCTGTTTGACGGGTGGAGATCCTGAGTAGAAATGTATAATTGCACGGATTTGGAAATACGTTCACCCCCAGGAGTCAGCTGATCTGTGCATAATGACAGCAGGGGCATCGGGATCCAGGGTTGCGTAATGCTGCTTCATTGCCCCGAAAAAGGTTTCAGACTCACGGCTGGGAGGAGCTTTGTCGGTCACCAAGTACACGCTGGGATTAACGGGACATTTTTGGGGTAAAAACAAACAAATCACCTCATTCTCAACCGTCACCTCTGATCCTGAAAAGGAATGCACGCACCCCGTAAACGGATTCGATGTTTTAATTGAAGATACCAAACTCGAAATTACGCTTTAAATGTGCACGTGTGTAAACTGAAGATTGGTTGCTTTTAAGTGTTTAAATCTGTGCTTAGATAATGAATAGAAAAGAACGGACATTTTATCGACATGTTTGTGAATATAAAATACCTGTTATTGTATATTCATGGTACAAACAAACATCTATCTATCTATCTATCTATCTATCTATCTATCTATCTATCACTGTCTGTTCATATCTATCTATATAGCTATCTATCTATCCCATTTTTTCAATTCTCTCTCTCTCTCTCTCTCTCTCTCTCTCTCTCTCTCTCTCTCTCTCTCTCTCTCAAGTACAGTCATCTGGGGCTATAGAATACGCTGACCACATCTCTGCAGAGGGGTAAGAGCTCTCCATAAAAGGAGTGTCCTAGATATGACACTAAGCTATCCGATGGTGAAGCTCTAGTAATTGAGCTTCTGGGAATATGCAGTACCCGTTCATTGCCATTAATCTCAGGTCTACCCGGACCCGGTATGGTAGCACCTGTTAGGGTCCCATCTATGAGTCAATCTATATACTAGTGTTGAAACCATTTATGTTGAATAGAATTATTTGTGTTAAATATCAATACTTGAAACCATTAACCGTCAACAAACAAGTTCAGGCTCGTTTAAAAATGATATTACAAACAAACTATTCGTTTATAAATCCTATATATCTAATATATATATGTATAAACAGAATTTGGCCTTAGAAACCTACAAAGGCTGCTATACCGTAAAGCACAACCACCATCTATCTATCTATCTATGTTTGTTTATCTTCTTTTCTCTCTTTCTCACGGCTCAATAAGTAAAACAATAACGAACTTACCACTAATATCTGTGGTTGGTTTAACAGAATCCAAATAAAAACTAGAATTTTAATTGTTGATTTTTATTATTGCTAGGTTTCCAGACTGAAATAATTTGAGTCTCTGTGTCAAATTTATTAAACCTTATTAAATATCTATATGAAGGCAAAGGATATTAAGAGAAGGTTTAATTAAAGACAGGGTTGCACAAATGTTTCAAATAAGAAGACATGCCAAACTTAATATTGTCTTGATAATTGACCACAGGCGACATTCGGATATACACAACTACTTCAACCACCAGTCACATCCTATACATGTTAAAATGAAATGAATGCTAATAAGGTACGCCCCAGAAGAATGGGATTATTTTAGTACGTGTCGCTACTTGTCTCCAAAGAGTCTTTTTTATGGAAACGTGAGTGAGCGTGGGAAAGTCTAGCTACATATTCGCATTTTAACATGTAGACGGACATAACCTTAACGATAGTTATACGACTTTAATTCAATTGCGCGTGCGCGCGCGCACACACACACACACATCTATATACGCACATATACTTAGAGACATGTAAGTGTGCATGTACGATTTTTATATATTTTAGCGGATATGTATATATATATATATATATATATATAAGTGTATATATATATACATATATATATATATAAGTGTATATATATATATATATATATAAGTGTATATATATATATATATATATATATATATATATATATAGTCTGTCGGAATAGAGACTTTTACTCTGTGGAGAATCCCTTTATGTGTGTGTGTGTGTACTTATACTTAGAGCTGTGGGTTTTAATTAACGTAAGCATATCTACACACACACACACACACACACACACACACACACACACACACACACACACACACACACACACACACACACATATATATATATGCGTATATATGTATCTATATATATATATGTGTGTGTGTGTGTGTGTGTGGGTGAGAGAGAGAGAGAGTGTCTGTGCGTGCTTGTGTGTGTGCAAGAATACGAGGCTTCTCTGAGCTCCCCACTGCCTAAATGCACTTATTTGACGCTAACATCCTATACAAGAGTTTCTCTTAATTCCAAATGTCAAACTTTTCCCTCCCACAGCTGGTGATATAGAGAACACCCATAGATTTTGATGACCGACCATCTCAAGCTGATGAGACATGTAAGCACATGGATAATACTTTTAGATTGAGCTTAAATGTTATAGTAACGATTTAATTACTGTGAGGTTTAAGTGCCGGTAATTTATTTAAAAAATTTGGCAAATTAAAAAACTTGTTTCTCACTGACAAATATTTGTTTTTAGTCGACGAAAAAACAAACAAATAAATGAAAACTGGAAAATGAAAAAAAAAAATGTAAAAGAAAACTAAACATAAAATAAAATACACCAAAAGCAAAACACAAATCAATCCTATTATGCCATGAAATTTGTTTCTTAATAAAAATGTTCTTCTGAATCACATTTAACCTCCATAACCGAAATCATTTCTGTTGCAGAAATTATTATCGGGACAAATGCAACGAGATGAAATAACTTGAAAACTGTCCACAAAGCTCGAGGCATGTTTGATAGAATTGTCCGTGTAATCTAACGGTCATGAAATCATATGAAGTGAGATTAAATTCCAATCGACGTTATTTGTTTTCTCTTTGTACAAATCTTAAAGGGAAGGCATGAATCTATTTTTCTGTTCTCTGCTATGAATGAAATAGTTGAGTATTCAAGGTTCTGTAGACTTGGGAGGACGGTCTACGAGAACAAGAGTTAATTCAAGTCACCCTGTCAAAGGAGCTTTAAATATGTTGACTGTACCCCTCCTGCAAGAGGGAATGATTACATAAAAAGGGAGTGTCCTGGTATGACTCTAAACTGCATTTGACTATGAGTATCTGCTTCTGGAGTGTGCAGAGTATTCCTTTCATTGCCGTTGATCCCAGGTCTACCCTGACCTGGAGGATGCAGAGTAGACCTTTCGTTGCCGTTGGTCGCAGGTCTAGTCTGACCTGGAGGGTGCAGAGTAGCC